>VWZG01010807.1:174055-205451 GCA_013396735.1 Grallaria varia
AGCTGTAAATCAAAGAAAAGCACTAAGCATTTCTAAATGCAGCAAATCCAGATTAAAAACAAAGTTTTATACAGAAAAATCCAAGGAATAATATAAGTGAAGTGTCAGTTCTTATTCACATAGGAGCAATTCAAACACAAGAAACTCCAAATTTCAAAACAACTGTCATGTCAGATATGCATATAGATTACATTAAAATCGAAAATTTAAATCATGCAAAATTTAATTGGCTTAGAAGAAAAATCAGACAACCCAATTTTATGATCATATATTAGATCTTTTAAAAAAAGTTTCAGTAGATAATAGCACACACTCCAAGGAGTTCAGTTTCTGCTTGAGAAATAATTACTCCTTTCTTATTCCTGAATTTACTGCAACTACTGTGACAGCAAGATTGAGATCAATGGCGCTTTCCTTTAAGAGAACACTACTCTATTGAGAAACAGAGAAACTATCTAATTCCAAAAGCTATTCAGTTTTCCTAATGTGTCTTAAAATGTAGTAATTATTGCTGGATTAAAAAACTTTAGAAACCTACCAAAATTTACTTTGTAACATATGAAAGATGGCTACATTGTTTTCCATAATAGTTGCAGGAAACATAACCTGATGCAAATTTGTCCAAGTATTCCAGAACTACAGTTAACACAAGACAGCTAAAGGCAAGAATGTTTTGGTCTTGCTTTCCTAACATGCTACTGCTTTAAAAAGGTTACTGGTGTGCTTAAAATTGGCAATTTTTAAAATGTTTTGAAAATCTTGGAACAACAATTTTGCAACTTCTATTTTGTTAAGATACTGATGAATCTTGTTTCAAAACTGAGTTTTAAATTCAAGATATAAGGAAATCAGACACAACTTTATCTCCACATCTTTACCTTTTTACCATTGCAGGATTGTAAAGATAAATCTTCATAAACTGTCTCTCCTTTTCATGGTAACCATAAAAAGGCCTGGAGAGAAAGAAATACAAGCAAGAAGCAATCCAGTTATGCCATGACATTTATTCAAACACATTTTACTACAAAGAGTATTAAATTCCAGGGGGGGAAAAATTAGAAGATAAACCGCATATCCAGGAGAATGAAAATTTCCACTTGTCAGGCCAAAGGGGAACACTATGATTCTATATAAGGATAAAAAGAGCAGGAGCTATGCATACCGAAGTATTTTAAAGAAACATAAAAAATTAAAAGGCACTTATGGCTTAACATAGTTTCTAACTTTCCCCACATGAAAGCACACTGATGGCACACCATCATAATTGTACTTTTAATAAGCTGGACTACTCCAAAAACAGGATACACCCTTTCGGACATATGTTGCAAGAAAGTCCTTAAGGACATCCATTCTGCAGATCAGGTGTAAATGAATAAATACCAGCTGTACAACATAAATAACTGAACAACGCAAATGGCTTAAAAGAGGGAATAGCGGCCCATTTTCAGTGATTGCTAATGACCTTGTGCACTCAATGAGGCTCGAATCCTGAAGAAAATAGGATTTGAGAATGCAATCAAAGAATACAAGCACAATGAATATGTCAGGACTAAACTGAGGTTGAACAGGCAACATTAATTCTGGTATAACTTGACTGAATTACTTACTTTTCAGCATCTAGAATTCTAATCTAATCTAACATGCTTGCAAAACAGCATGTTAAGGAAACAGGCCATAACTCAACATGTTGGGTGAATGCAAGAAGTCCATAGTTTGCAGTAATCACAACCAAAGTCAACAGAAATTCAGGAAAGCATAAATTTATGTGTTACCTCTACAAAATAAAACAAAATGCCTTCATCAAAAATATGATTAAAAAATGTAAAGGGGATGTTACCTGATAAGGTAATAAAATGAAGTTCAGTAGTAAGAAGGATTTCAGTCCTTAATAAAATGCAAACGCAGCAGAACTGCACAACTACTGCTACCTTTAATATGGTTAAATAGGCAAGCATTTAGTATGGCCGAAAGTTAGACTGAACTGCAAAAAAAAATGTTTCTGATGTTAAAACTGAGCAACATCGAAACAACAAATTTAAAGCTGCTAAGATGAAAAGGAGATCAGATCTTGTATAATTATTCACTCTGTTATAGAGATAGTATAAACCTAATGACAGGTTATATACATTAAGCTATAATGGCTCCTTCTGACATTGACATGGCAGCAAGGAGAACAAAATTTACAACACTTTCAATGGTAGCTATGAATACCTCATATAACTTCACAAAGGACAAGGACAGCATATTTTGCCTTGGGGTTTTTTTGGTTTTTTTTTGTTTATTTCTGGACCCCCACTATGTTTGGAAATCACTGCAACAGAAATTTTACATTAAACTTACAGAGGTTTAACGAACACTTTGAATATATAACAACTTCCCTGCTAATGCAGAAGGGGTAAGACAGTATCCAAGGCAGGCTTCTTACCACAGAGACATTCTAATATCTATAAGCACCATCTGACTCAGGCAAGAACAGATTTGTGTGACTACATAAACAAGTCTTCTACCCATGTAAAAATGAAGATATATTTCAGTTACGTGTTTCCCATTAGCAAGCACCTAAAACACTCATTCTTATGCTGCTTTGAGGCAATGAGCATCAGACTTTCAGTTACTGTTTTGAAGCTCTAAGGTAAAAGAGGTAAAAAAGAGGCAGGTTCTCTTAATTTCTACCTGTTCTTTTCTCACTAATTCAAGTAAAGATTGTCTTCAGTAGTTTACTCCGCTCAGCTTTCACTTCTGAGATTAACAGCTATACTACAATCTACATGGTTCTCACAGAAAGAACAAAATTAAGAAATGTGGTGGGTTACCTTCCTTTTACTGTAAAAATATCAAAAAGATCTGATTGAAAATAAAAACAAGTTATTGTAGCCACCTTACTAGCAATATCTAGAAGTCACTGGCTGGTAACAGAAATATCTTCTGACTCTTAACAAAGACTGGATTTCAAAAGTGCATGAAAAAATAAGTAAAAGATAGTGTTACACAGCATTGAAAATTAGCATTTACATTTTTTTGAAGATGAAAAATTGCATGCATGTATAGACTACTTGTGTTCCTCCAGGGCATTTTCCTATTATTTGCTATAATTTGACATATTTTTCAGCCCTTGGTTACGCAAGAGACATAAAAATTAACTAACAGAATCCTTAAAATGTTAACATTTAAAAATAGCATATAGTTCCAGTATAAAACACAACAGTCAGCTTGATAGAGAAATGTTTAAGAGCCTCCACTTCACGGCATGTGCTGCTGGAAGAATCAGATGGATAAACATGACCTGAACTGTGGGGGCTGTTTTAGATGAACTAAATAAAAAGGAGACCTAGAGTCAGTCTCCTGCAAGACATGCCTGCTCTTGGGGAACCTAGAATAATCCAGAAAGACAGAAAATAGTGGATGGAAAGTACTAGTGTAATAAGAGAGAAAAAGCTAAAAAGAACAGATTTGGAAAAATTATAGACACTAGGATACAAATTTAGGAAAAAAACATTGTCAGGCACGTTTCTTTGGGAAAACCTGTTGACTATGTTAAAATCAAAGCAAGTGAAAAGAGTTATTAAAAGCTGTACAGGCCTGTATGAAGATGTACACGGAGGGAAAGCAAAAGGACTACCCCTGAAGTCACCCAAGACCAAAGCAAGTGCTTCTATGCAGTACAACTATAAAACATTTCAAAATAAATAACCAAAAATCCTAGCAGGTTGTACTTACATTCCAGATACTAGTGACACTTTGAAAACATGTTGAGTAGTAGAAGATGGATTGCCTAAAGCCACATTAAGTGCTCTGTCAATGCTGAATGCCACTTGACGAAGATGGTATTCTGGATGCTGTCCAAAACCATCATATGGTACATAGAGGTAAGGAAAGATACCATGTAAGTGGAGACAAGTCTTCTGACCTGAAAATCAAAGGGAAACATTTATTTACTAATGACGACATATTTTTCTTCTTTAAAAGAGTCACTAAGTTTGAATTTTTTCATGTTAGTTTCAGGTTCTGCAGACAGGATAAATTTATGAAACAAATGTGGCATATTTCAAACAAAAGGTATCAATGGAGAGCAGTTCTCACATTTGATTCACTGACAAAAACAATACAAAACGTGGTTGCATGACATATACAGGATTACACTGTAATAGCAGAACTCACTACTAATTATTTTCTTTGTAATAGTAACACCTCTCTAAGAACAATTTTGCACACTCAGTCAGTGTTGGATGGTTAATGATTTCTCAGCCTTTGTGAAAATATTTCACTATCAAAGTTCTTCCCATTCCTCACTAAGATGAGCAAAAATCCCTCAGAAATAAAAAAGAATGTCCAGAGCACCTACAAGGCCACTCAATATTCTAGTTATTAAGATGCAAGTTGGGATCTGGAAAAAAACCAGGTGTTTTTCGACTTTTAGAATCTGTGGATTCCTGAGAGGTCTCTACTGCACATCTCTAGACTTCTAACACCACACTTACTTCTCAGCATTACCTTCCATGAGTCTGGAACAAACAGCAGAACGAAAGAACACAGCACGAAAACCTTCGTGTCAGACACAGACAGAGTTTCTCATTCGGACAGCGACAGTACAGTGATGAAGACTGGGGTCTCCAACTGCAATGCATGTTCTCTTCTCACCACAATAAAATAGAGGAGCATGCATTCACTGCTGAAATAAACACCAGATCCTGCTCATCACCTTTTCAGTCCCAAAGATCATTCATGACTTCTCACCAGCCAACGAAAAACTTTCACTGAAAAATACTATAAACACATGTTGCTGATTAACCCTTCACCACAATGTCAGGCAGCGTGTACCATTTTGAATTGTCTGGAGGAACTCACTGCACAAGGACAGCAGAACAGGCTTATCAACCAGGAGATAAGTTACAAAGAGGAAGCACAACTTCACTGGTCCACAACACCAATGAAAAGAACTACAAAAGTCTACTCTTTAAAAATGAGGTTATTGCTCAGCAGGTGGACCTTGCTTGAAGTATTTACATTCATTTATACCCACACCAGTCAGTTGCACCAGTGGCCACCTAGCAAAGACAGCTCTAAATCCACTGAAGCATAAGAAGAACAGAGCTTCAGACTTGGGACTGCCTGCAAATTGTTTACACCTGTGAAAAGCATACCTCCAAATCCCAATAATACCATAGCTTTTTGTTTTTTGTTTTACTGGGGATCATATATATATTGCTCTTCAAATAATGTCTAGAAGTGAAAGAAGTTGCTCAAAGGATGGTACTACAAGTGCATTTTCCAAGGTGAATTTTATTCTTCTTGCAAGTCAACTCCATCAAGCCTCTTCATCAGTGTTAAAATACAACCTATATATGCATTCATAATGTTGAGGTTGTTATGTAAATTATGCCCATGCCTTCAAAATATCTCAGGAGAAGAAAATTCTTATTAGGTACCATGTTTTTCAAACAATAATACACTAAGAAAAAGGGAAAACTAAAGAAAGAGAAACTGTGAACCAGAGGTTTGTGCGAGAGTTTTTTTAATGGCAAAAATAAAGGACAGTAGCAGCTCTATATGCCAGAAAACTTCTGCATCCCTAAGGTGGAAAAAGTCATTTATTAGTAGCGTGTGAACTGCAAGAAGATTGATTTGTGCAGTGGTACCAAACCACTTATTTTCTGTACCAAGTCACCAACAAATCTGAGTGTTTACTCCTAGTTTTACTTAAGATTGATTTTGAAATAAAGGATTCCCCCATCCAAATGTAATTAACAGAAAATGAATAGCTGTTTACAGTTCTACAGTTTGTTTGTTTATGGGAAGGGCTTGAGTTTGGTGGGGATTTTATTTCTGTTGCTGAGTTGGAAGGGGAGAGGGCTGTTGTTGGCAGTGGGGGAGGGTGGTAATGTATCCCAGGATCACATTCAGGGAGAAATTCAAACTCAAATATATAATTTGTCTGAATGCCCACTGAAGCTTTTAAAAACAAGTGAACAAACCAACTCACCCTGAGCTAAATCTGATATAGGAGCTACAGACAAAAAATTCTTGGCAAATACACAGGTCTATTCCCCCCATGAATTTTATAAATCCAGGTGTTTTCTACCTACAGCTTGTCAGTCAGAAGCAGTTCTGCACTTACACTTTTCTTATTGCACTAAAAGCTACAAACTCCTACTCTTTTTGATACTTTAAAAAATACCTTTGTTTTAATGGTTGTCCAAGTATTCTGAGTTATAGTTAATCTATGTTGCCCTAGAACACAAAATTGCAAAGCACCAGAATAAACAGAAAGTCAGACAGTCCGAACCTACTACACTTAAATTTAGGTTTCTTTCAACTTAAGCAGCTATTTTACAGTTCCTGCTGAACTGAAAGTAATTTTATTGTTGAATAAAAGAAAAAAGAACACATACAAAGGAAGTTTTAGTTTATTCCTTCTGTCCACTTCCCCAGCACTCTCCTTTATGTGCAAAATATCCATGAAAAACACACTATAGCTTTAAATTGAGCAAAGAATCAAATTACCACCTAACTCCAGGAAAATCTTATAGAATATACAGACTGAACTGCTTTTCATTTTTGATTCTGCAAAGAAAGCAAACAAGTTACTGCTGATCTAAGACTCCTATCAGGCCAGTAGCTGTCAAGTTACATGGGTTTACACAGCTACTTGCTTTGATCCTAGATAGTATTGACTTATTTACCATGATACTTGGTTATACTGCTATTTTTACTTGCAACCCACATTACTAGAAGTTGTACCATGCTAGTATTAAGAACAGGCATTTATTTCCATCATTTAAGTAAAAGCATCAAAATGTCACTGTATCAAGTCTGAAGGCAGACTACAGTAACAGCAACCATGGTTTGCACTAAACCGTTAACAAATTCTAGTGGATTCTTTCCAATAGAGCTACAAGGAAAAACCAGATCTACCCACTCAGGATTTTAGGCCACACAGACCCACCAATTTACATAAATTAAAAACCTGGCTTGGGAGTTAATGAGTTTTACACTTTAAATATGTAAATTCCTGTTTCTTTTCAGAAATAGAAAGAAGCCAATTCATATCAGCAGAACAGCACCAACTGCTACAGAGCCCACTTACAGTGCCCACTTACAGAGACAAACAGATGTTATTTTCGTATCTATTCATCAGGTTCTTTACATCTGTAGAATCAATGGAAGTGGTGCTGGACAGCAGATTCTGCATATGACTGCTCTCCTCAGAATTTCCAGATACAAAAATCAGTGACTGATGGGACAGGCCACTAAGATGTTTCGTTCCGTGGCCTCATCATGGTCCAACTGTGCACGTTCATCACAACCATTCTGTATACAAATGGTACACATGATGTCTCTATTAAAAAATGAGCATGTGTTCAGTAAATGCTAGGGCTAGTGGTGATCATGGGCTAGCATAAAACCTTGAGATACTCAACAAGTCAACTGGCTATTTCTCTAAAAAGAGGGCACTATAGACTGAACGTCAATACAGATGAGTAGCCATAATAATAATGAATCAATACTTCAAAAATAATATAAATGCAATTCTTTCATGCAGCATGGAAAGTGAGCCCACCCCCAAACGCATACTTACAAAAGTAAGTGGCATAAATATTACTGAAGTATTAAAATACATCATTTTGCACACTTGAAACCCATGAGAGAGAGATTAAGAAAACCAGTCTGCTATTTTTTCTGGACAATGATTGCCATATACATTACTATTGGGAGTACATACCAAGCAAAATCCTTGAGTTACTTTATAATATTACAAGAAAAATCTGTTGCAACCCCAAGACAGAAAACTTCAGTATTATCAGAAGAGAACTGAAACCAGTATGATATAGGAATGCAAAGATGTTCAACAGCTACTAAGTAAGACAGAAGAACTGATGTGTTCTGACCACCAGAATGCTCAGCCATACAGGACGATCTGGTATGGATAAAATTGAAATGCAGTCTATAAGGAATCACAGAATGGCTGAAGTTGGAAGCGACCTCTGAAAGTAATCTTGTCCAGCACCTTGCCCAAGCTTATGAACACCCCATTTCACAGTAAAATAAGCTAGAGAACCTGAGGATTATAATTCAAGTGTCCTCAGAGAAGTGCTTTTTCATAATTTGAAAACACTGACTTTGATTTAAACCTCTAAAAACTTCTTTCCACTGGGATTAAATTGGACAGATTTCTGTACAAAAGAAAAATGTGAAAATTATTAGTAATTACTGTATTGTCCAGTTCAGGAAGAAAGTTGGCAAGCAAGATAGACACGGAGCACCTGAGGCATCGTTGCAGCCAGAACATGAAAATCTGGAAATTCGAGGAGAAGACGAAGTCTATCTGTTCTAAATGGAATTCCACACATACATCAGTACCTGCTGGCTCATATTCCATCAAGGGGAGATCTCTTGCAGACCCTGCCTCTATTTATCTCCTCCAAAAGACTTACAATCTCACGGGAGAATTTTCTGAACAAGGCATGTAGATGGCAGAAAGCAATCAGGTTGGTCAAGCATGATTTACCTTGAGCGAAGTCATTCTGATTACTCTATTGAATGAGATCATGTCCTACAGTTGTGATACAGTTTTACTAACTTTTCATTAATGATTATAAATGATTACTCAAAGCCATTTAGCTCCTATCCTGTAATTCTTAATTTTGGAACTAACTACAGAACTCTCACAAACTGAACTCAATACTGGAAACATTTTGAATTGACTCATCTCCTTTAGTGTTTAGAAAACAAAAAACTAAACCTAGATAAATGTGAAAATAGTTCAATGCTGGTCTACATGCAGATATATTTTCCCGTGGTATTTCTGCTACAGAACAAACTGATCCCATTATAAGAATCTAAGCAGAGCCATGGGGAACAACTACATGGAATGCGAACCTATATGTAAATGAACAACCAGTATTGTTGAAGCTTTCCCTAAAACTGCTATTTTAATTGCTGAACTATGATCCATTTCTCCCAGACCATTGTAAAATACAATAGGGTAGGGCTAAAATGGAGAATGGAGCAGCATTTAAAAGCATGGCAAACCCCCATGATTTTAGGAAAATTCTGGCTGAGGATTAATTAAAATATGCAGAAGATGGAAGACAAAGGGCTTTTATACACTAGCCATCTATTAGAATTACTTTAAGTGCAGTTTTGTTTAGTGGCAAGACTAATTAAACATGAACAGTATTAGCAGAAGAATACACATGAACACATAAAGGGTGTCACTACAGGATACAGAAAAGGCCAGGCGGTCATAAGGGATTTCCTTCCTCTACAACAGTAAAGCAAAACCATTGGAAACAAAGACATGACACCACCATCTTAAAAAGATTGAAGATATTTTCAAGTAACTGTTGAACCACCTAGATTAAAAAAAAATTGAGAAACAAACTGAACAGTGATGCCTACAGCAAATGAGAAAACCAATAATCCTTTTGGAAAAATAATTCTAAAAATGAAAATTTGTAAATGGGATAAATATTAGAACTCAGTTTCATAGTACTTTCTTCAAACAATAAAAGGTACTGTCATAGGCAATCTCACCTACCCTTTCTCCAGGAACAGGCTTTGGAGAGCAACATCAAGTTGTAACAGGAGTAGTTAACCTACCCTGCTAGGCAGATGCAACATCGCATCTTGTGCACAGTTTAGATGGTGCTTTAAGTTAAGGCAATGTCATTCACTGGGGTGGGCTTGTCAAGTCCCTGATCCAAGTCCCATAAATACCACCCAGAACTGAGCTACTGAAAATGGATAGAACTTGATAACTTTATAGAGCTAATGCACCCTATGAAACTATAGTCACCATTCTTTCCCTCTGACACAAAGAAAACAAATCACATGCATGGACTGATAAAAATAAGGTAATGCTTTGATGAAGACAAATCCCTTTCCTAGCAAAATCTGGGAGGGTATTTCCCTCTTAAAACTCTTGCTATATAATTAAAAAAGAGAAGACTTTAATCTTCTACTGTTGAAGAGTTCTTCAGCAGAATATTACATTAATGTAACTTCTTCAGGGATTAAATGAACTCAACTTTTTCTGAGTCATGAATCAAGTCAGCTTTTTCCAAGGGGTGAGAAGAAACGGAGGACCACACACACTGTAGTCCTGGATATTAGAGAATACTGGATAACACAAACACAAGAAAAATGAAATAAGGTCTTGCAGCAGCAAGGTATCCTCAGCACAAAATCAAGAATAGAGCACAAAGACCTTACTTCATACATAGTATTAGCTTTTGTGTCAAGGTTTCAGTTTTTTCCCTAGGATTTGTAAAAACACTTATTTCAGTAACACCTGTAAACAAAGAGCAAAAAAATTCTTTTTCTTATATTCTCTGGAATCTAAATGGAGTGTTTGATTATTTTTATTTCTTCCATCCCTAACTGTTCCTTGCCACATATAATACCCTACTCTTATGAAGATAAAAAATAAAAAAAGAAAGCTTATCCAATAGGAAAAAAAGGGCCTTTGACTCATTACAATTACATCATTCCTCACCCTTGATGCAGAGGTCTCTAATGGAGAAGGGCTGAGTTTTCTGTTTGTAATTTAAAATCGGAAATCTCTGTATAACTAGGTGAATATTGATTTAATTAATACCTTGAACTATGGAGAGAAACAAAGAAAAAAGTAGACCTGTGGGCAGTATTTAGATTCAAGTAAGAAGTCCACAAGATTCCTGGACTTCATCATCTTCCAAAAGACAAATTCCTCTCAGGTTCTCTAGCAAACATATCAGGTCCCAAGGTTCAGATGTCTGAGAATCTTGGAACAGATGTTTCTACTGCTCCAAGGTTCAAAGATAAAAGCTTATGTAAGACTTAGGTAACATTTGAAACATTGGGTTTTGCTGACTGCCTAGGAACACATCTCAGTTGTCACACCTCCAACTGATCTCCATTCAATTAATCTGCTCACAGTTTTTTATGTCAAAAATAAGTTGTCTCCATTATTTGAAATATTAAGCCTAAGAGACCACCTGGTTCACCAGGTCCTATCTTTTCCAGTCAAGCAAGGCATGCAAAAGTCACGCAAAACTGAAGACCATTTGATACTTTGAACTGTGAAGCATCCAAAAAGATATTTGAGACCTCTCAGGCTAGAGTTTACATTGGGTATTACTGTTGATGGAAAATATCAACTCTAAGTTCCAAAAGTGAAGTTACTATCTTTGTCTTACTGAGAATTTTTGACATTTATCTTTTATTATGATATGTAATAGAGGCTCTGTTATTTCTTTCCACACAAATAACAAGTAAAACCCAATAAAAAGCATAAAACTTGAAACAGGTTATTTAATACATCTACTCAGTGAAGGTATTCTGATGATTTTCATAAAACTACCTGTTCCTGCCTTGAATTGATGAGGATGGACCTTTTTTGAATTCCCGGTGTGACCCTAGAAAACAATCTCAGAAGTACTACTGATAAAACCTAGCCATTTATAGGATGCAAAGGTACACTATCAGAAAGCAACAGCTCTTACCTACTGTTATCCCCAAGCAAAAAAACCCTGAAATATAACTCATGAAATTTACTGTTATGCAGTAAGTAAAACTAGAATCAGGGAAGTCCAGAGATGTAGAAGATAATTTCAAAGTACAAGTCTCCATAAATAATGGAGACCAAAGAAGCCAAGCACCTCAAAGAACAAGGATGAGCTATGTAAAAACCACTCTTCACTAGCCGATGACTTGTGAGTTACAAGAAATAGCAACAGTATTTTCTTCTTAAGACATGCAAGGTGAGGTTAGGTACTCACTTTCTAAGCACCCTTCTCTAAAATGAGCCATATATAAAATGTTATTCTTGCTTCCTCTATTGACAGATTACTCATGTAAGCAGTGGGACACTATCAGTAGCTATTTCTAGAATGAGTGTCAAAAATCACTATGGTGCCAACTAAAATGAACTAAAACACACAAAGAAGGCAAATGCAGCTGACTCCAGCTACAGATTCTAGCCATCATACCGGGCTTCTGGCACTCACAGGCTGGCATCACAGCCCAAGCTGCTATTCTGGTAAGAAAAACAACCACATGAAAACAACAGAGGCAGTTTGTTAGACCACACTGACCACAGCATAGCTGAATAGAAAAGAGTGTGTTTACCAGTCCCAGCTAAATTAATGAGGTGTACTTTACCATATACCGTAGAAGATGAAAAAAAAGTCAGTAGTAAAGAGGGGAAGCAGAGTAGTCTCATAGCAATTGGTTTCCATTTCCCTCAACTACCTTTCATTAAAGACTGATAATGCTACACAAGTTCTGTTACCTTTTTGGCCTTTCTCGATGCAAGTAACACAAGCCACATCTAAATGGAAAATGGTGCATAGGTATTCAAAGAAAAAAAAGTTTTAGCAGTTGGTACCGAACTTGAACTTTCACCTCTGTATGAGGCTCATCTGCCTAATTAAATGCTGTGATGTGCGTGTGTTGTTCCAGCCACAATTCGCCTCTTTTCCTGCGGGCAGACAAAATCAACTGAAACATTTTTGTTCAACAGGTGTTTTCTTGTCAGCTACATAGCTAGTTAAGAGTAAAAGCACCATAAATTAATTACTGTCAAGAATTATTTGTTACTCTAAACTGCAGGCAAAAAAAACCCTGGCATTGTGGTAAGGTTAGCAGCGCTTTCATCAGTATTACCTTATGCAGACACTTTTCAGAAATGTTCACTACTTACGAATTCCCAAACAACACCAAGCTGGTGTAATCCTCCCCCAAATTACACACTCTAGAGTATACACACTCTCGTGAGTCAGATTAGTTTATGCTAACAAGCAAATGACACCACATTCTGTTTGCTTTCTCTTCCTCTATTCTTCAAACAGCACTAACTGATGCTACGAATAATTCTTGGAATTTTTCCCTGCTTTTGTATTTGCATTAATATCTCCCACTTGTTGGTACATGTCATTTTAGCCTGCTCCTTTATCTTATGAAAGCTGGAGAATGTGCACCACAAATACAAGCACTGCTCTTAGGCTACTCATAAGCAAATTTGCAACAATCAGCACTCCTGATCACACATATCCTTTTATTTCATAAAAGAAATTCTTAACATCTTCTGTATGTTCTAGGCCTTTAATTTTTAGACAAACAGAAACTTACTTAGGAAGTATATCCTTACTAAACAAACCTTTAACACTTCTGCGTAAGCTTTTGAAATGACTACATGGTGTGTGACAGTAATAGCAGGGGACAGAATCTCATGACCCAGAAAATAAACTGCATTCTTATTAACTCTGTGTTCAAGGTTTATGTTGCAGAGGTGGAGCTACTGTGGGAAGAGACCAGAGGCTGCTCTGTACGGGATAAGGCCAGAACCAACACACTGCAGAGTACAGATGAGTTCCTCAGCTAAGCTGGGGACACTTCTGGCAAAACATGTTTACGAAAGGGAACAGCAAAGTAAGAAAAAAGTAAAGGCGGAACATCTCCATGGAACAGCAGCTATCCCTTACAGCTCATGGAAGAGCCCACATAGGAGCAGATATCCCCTGAAGCCTGTGGAGGACACCACAGTGGAGCACAAGGACATTCCCAAAGGAACTGCTGCCCGTGGAGAGCCCACATCAGACCTGAGGAAAGAGATGCGATGAGGAAGAGAGGCAGAGAGATACCACTAGTACTGGCTGCAACCCTCCTGCCGTTGCACAGTCCATGTGAGGTTGCTCAACAGGGGTAGGGTACCTGGTGCGGTCTGGGGAGTCTGGAGCGCAGAAACAGAGAGGAGTCTGGAGGAGCCAGGTGGAAAGTTGTGCTGCTTTGAGTTTGTTTCTCACTGCTTGAATTGATTTTAATTGGCAATAATTTAGTTAATTCTTCTCAATCAGAGTCTGTTTTGCCTGCAATAGTAATTGGTAAGCAATTTCCTTGTTATCTCAACCTATTGTTTTAATGTTTCTGTTTTTCCTATTTTATTCCCCTGTATTACCAGACTGGGGTGGTGGGTTGAGGAAGGAAGCAGGTGGGTGGGAATTTTTCTGTTTGCCAAGTCTAACCTGGCAGGCACCAGTTAATAAAAAAGATCCTTTGGAGGTCAACCTCTAGAGCCTACAAACTCTGCCAGAAGGTTTGCAAAAGATAACAAAATAAAGCAAGTCTTAGAGTCTGTAGACTTCTACCTGTTACATTGTGATCTCGAACTTCACCAGAAGACTTCAGAGGGTGTTACGGCTCTAAGTTCCTGCTTTAAACCTTTATTCAGAGTAGAAGTTCCAGCCTACCTGTATTAACTTAATAAAAAACAACATACAGCCTCACCAGAGTAATAAAACCTTTCAACACAACATTAATATCTTTAACCACAAGCTTTCCATAAATTAGTCCAATCACCATAGCTTACATTAAATGACATAATGGTATAAACACTGTCTGTTTGTTGTATTAATATATAATTAAACAATGTGGGAGACAGTATTACCCTTTAAAACAAACCTACTTAAAAACATAAAAGTGAAAGATATGCCTGTTCACAAGACTTCCAAAAAAGGTTATCCACAAAGGTGCAGAACATTCAATACGTTTCCAAGTGGGGGAGAAAGAGAAGCTACAGAAAGAAGTGACAAAATGTTCTAATCCATTGCAGCTTTTTTAAAAGATGCTATCAATTGAGATTGCACATACCTCAAATCCTTATTTGAAGTTTTGCCTAAAGATTCTCATGACAAGACCTTTTAAGCAGCTACACAAGGGAAATGATTTTCAGCTGGTAAGAGTGGCCTTTGGTTTGCGATAAACCATACCCCAGCCAAACTCAATTCTACAGACGCACTACAGAGGGAGCAGCTCCACACACGACTTACAGAAATCATATTCTTGAAGGCTGGTTGGTGGTCTGAATTCATCTAACAGAACTGTAAATTCTGGGCAATTCTATACTTTGTATCACACACAAAAATCTTACTACCCCCTTTTCCTTCTGATAATTTTTAACTTCTTCACTCCAATTTAGCAGTTATTAAATAATCATACTTATCTTCAACAGTTACTCAAGACTGTGGAAGTGCAAAAACAGAATCACAGAATCAAGTAGGTTGGAAAAGATCTCTGAGATCATCAAGTCCAACCTATGACCCAATACCATCTTGTCTTAAACAGTAGAAACAACAGCGGCATTAGAAAAATAAAATTTAGATGACAGCATTTTTTAATTTTTTTAAAAAATTGTTTACCTTCACACTAAAAGAGCATGGTATATGGACATCACACTACAGTAATGTTATCTCTCTATTTTTATTTTGCCTATCATTCACTAGATAGCCTCCTGGCTTCTCAAAAGACAGGGGAACATAAGGGTCATACAACAAAAAAAGTCTTTGAAACCAAAAGTAAATGAAACTAGTTCTTTTTACATCTACAGTATTTCAAAAGAATCTATATTTTAGCTTTTTGCCTTCTACTGCAAATACAGTCCCCAGGTCTCTGCCACACCCACAGTTGTGAGTACTAACAAGCAGAGTTTTTTCTTCCCCAATCCAGGTAAATAAAGACCTTAGCATCCACTGAAGTATATAGATGCTAAATGCAGGGACAGCATCTGTCACTCTTCAAATGTGATCTTTTTATGCCTTCTTCTTTTATATTATACAAAATATGCAAATGCATGCTCTTTCAGTAATACAGCTGGTGTTGCTATTTTATTCTGCACATTTTGCAGTACTATTAAGTATCTTACTTCCTATTTTGGTTTCTTTTGCAACATACTACTTTACTTCCTCGTCTTCAATTAGGCATCCATACCCCTCATCATTTTCTGTAAAGTCTAGTGTCTTTTGGCAGCACTTGAAGATTTTCATGGCTATTTGCCTGCTCTAGCCTTTCTTTCTGCAAAGAATGCCCAATTTTTGTAGCATTCTCATCTTAGGCTTGTTACAGTCATTAATTGATAACATACATACTGTTCTACTTCTTCATATGGTTAGAACTACAAAATCTTTTTCTGTCTCAGTGCTACAGTAAAAAAGTTTAAACATCTGAGCACTTTACAGAAAGCATGTATCCAAAGACTCGTTGCCCTGTACAGATTCTTTCATGTGGTTGTCCTGTATTTACTCAATAACTTTCAGAGTGGCTCTAAAGACTGTACAGACCGAATGCTTCACTTGGCAAAGCAATGTACCCACAGCAATGTCTGCATGCTTTAAGAAATGTTCTGAAGTGTTACTCCAAAGCGGCTGTCAGAGATGTAGTGTCACCCAGTCCAGACACTGCTATTTTACAAGGTCATGTCACTGGCTAATAGATTTTAAATTGCTGAAATTCCGTGTACAGCACAACTAATTACTGACTACTTTTCTGCACTGAAAACAAAAGCTCTCCCTCAAAAAAACCAACTTAGTTTCCTACTTTAAGCTAATCCCTCAAATACTATGATAGTAGTGATACATAGGCAGTATCACAGAATCAGTTAGGTTGGAAAAGACTTCTGAGATCATCAAGTCCAACCTATGACCAAACACCACCTTGTCAACCAGACCATGGCACTAAGTGCCATGTCCAGTCTTTCTTCAAACAACTCCAGGGATGATGACTCTACAACCTCCCAGGGCTGTCCATTCCAAAGTCTAATCATCCTTTCTGTAAAGAAATTCCTCCTGATGTCCAACCAAAACGTACCATGGCGCAGCTTGAGTCTATGTCCTTTGACTGATATACAATGACTTTTTCTTTAAAAATAAAAAAAAAAATTGAGTAATAATGGGGATTTCTTCTGTGCTTTTGTCTAATGACATTAATAAAGTGTGCAGCAAGAGCAAAACAACCGCACTAAAATACAAAGATTCCCTCATGCTAGGTTCTCAGTAGCCCTACAGCTGGTATACAGCAAGTACAGAAACAAACAAAAATACCCCAGAAAACAACCTACCCTAAACACAACAACAACAAAAACCCAGCCCAAAAAAACAACCCATGCATGGAGAGGGGGAACAAAAAGATAAACAGGGATATGAAGAAATGCAGAGCGGGGGGTGTGGGAGGAGAACAGGGACAATTTACTCACAGAAATCTTAAGTGTCAGAACAAAGTGTAACTAGTTACGCCTTTGGATCCTCACATATATTATTAAAGTGTATTTGTGCAACTGATAGGGATTCCCTCACAAAACAGCTTCACCTGTCACAGAGGAAAGACTTGCAATCTGCAATGTCAGAACTACATGCTGAATGATTTACTTGCATAATGCATTGTCACAGCAGTTAGAAACTTATGCCAATGAAGTAGGCATCAATGCATACAGAAAGGTTCATCATCAAGACAGACGAATATTGTTCTAGTGAAGAGATAGCATTCCCACCTTTCTCTTGGAATTTTTACTGTGATGCTGAGTAAGCCATATGTTAAAAAGGCAGAAGGAGCCTTTATCACACTGAGACAGCTAAAACGGTTTAGAAAACATCAAAGTAATTCTATGCTTCATTAAATCATTAAGCACTGTGACGTTATAAAAACTTAAACCATAATACTTTCAGGTTAAAACCCGACAAAAGTTCTAAAAAATTAAAATCTAGTATTTTCATTTTGTAATGTCATTTCTTCACATACAAGACACTGTCATTACTACAGCTCTGACTTGCAGATAACATCACAAAAAATTATAAATATATCAACATTACACGAAAAAATCCAATTGAATGTTTTATTTGGACTAAGTTTTTGACTGTGGATGACAAAAAAGATTGCACCTACTCACCAAGTAATCGGTTAAAAAGTCATTAAACACCACACACTAATTGTTAGAAAAAATGTGAAAAAAATAGCATTTAATCACATTACTGAAGATCACCCTAATGCCTTCACACAAGGGAAAAGATTTCTGGCATATCTTCATTCCTTTTAGTGATTGCAACCCTGGTGTTCTTTTAATAAAGAGTTTATATGCAACACTTATAAACAGGGAATGCAGAACCTACAACAGATGAGGAAAAGACGAGATGGAAGGGGAACTACTTAAGATTTGGCAACTCTGAAGGCTGAAGATGTCCCTTCTCATTGCAGGAGGGTTGGACTAGATTACCTTTAAAGGTCCTTTCCAAGCCAACCCATTCTATGGTTCTCCGAAGGTGAAAAAACAATTGACCCATATATGCCATTTGACAGACCTTGCCAATCTAGATCAACATCTAAAGTCATCTGCTCCTTGTCTCAGTACACAGAAGGCCTGAAAGTCTGTATCAAAATTTTTGTTGGTATTTCTAAGGCTCTATAAGGCTGTATTTCTCTTTTGTTGCTTAGGTGTAGCTCGTATTTCAGGTTAAGCCTGCAATGATTTACTACACTTCGATAAACAATATAAAGAAGCAAGTCAATTAACAATAAGACAATGAATAATGGAAAACTTTCAGACAGGTAAAAGGTAAATGTGTTCAGGCTGAAAGCAACAATTTATTGAAGTTCAAGGTTGCTGGTAAGTCACAAAATACCACAAGAAACTGCAATATATTACCAGTACATTCAGAACTAAGCAATCACAAATGGTATCACAACACATATGCTTTGCTAGTGTAAGAGTAACATCAGCTCTTACACATCAGTTACGAGAACAATCCAACATACACTGACCGCAATTTGACCTCAGCACAACTGACATCTATCACAATATTTAATCTTCTCAATCGAGATCAGGACAGCCCCAAAAGAGCAAACTGGTAAACAAGCTACATTTGGTTCAGCTATGCTGTATGCTGTCCTTTATGGTGAATATATATACTTTTTCGTACAATTCCAGCTCTAAAAACAATGGCACGAGTCACCTTGTGGCTCAAATGAATAAAGTACTAGATTCCTTATGAACGGTGTATCCAAAGGTGAAATTATGAGTTCAGTTGGTTACAAATGCTACATCTGAATTGCTGAAGAGTTATTTCTCATAGCAGCATATCAGAAGCTACATTATAAAGGTATATGGACGTATTTGAGTTAGAGGTAAAGTACTTGCTTCTGGGTGTTTTTTTCCAAAGCTAAATGTCAGATTTATTTAAGTATTACCTATGAGATGCTGCTGAAATATAAGTATGTTTTAACTGACTACACTGTAAATTTAAAAAAATACATTAAAGCATAATTTAAGCCTAGCACATAGCAAACTGTCCATTCAGATCTTCTGAGTTTTCATCTTACAGTGAACTGAATGGAAAATACTTCAAAGTTTGGATAATACTTCCTTTCCCCCACCCATTTTTAACCTTAACAATACTAAGGAAGAAATGAAATAACACACAGTTGTACAAATCCAAAGTACTACGCCTGCCATGTACATCTCTCAGATTTTAATTTTTGCAATTCTATTTCTCTAGGAAAGTCAAGAAAATGGAAAAAAAAGCAAAATATAGCATAAGGAAAGCAAAAAAACACAACCCCAAAATCAACTTTGTGCTCCAAGTATTTACAGCAGAGAGAAAAGTCAGACAAAACTAAGCTCCCTAGCTCATCTGGTCTTTCTCCTGCTTTCCAAGACTCTGGACATTTGCACTAGGAATTGAGCTGGAACACTGACCTGGATAAAAAAAATTATCCTGCAAAAAGATTACTCTTTCAACATGTATCAGCTCACCAAGTTCACCACAACTGCACAACGTACTGTGCCAGCACACATGGACACAAAGCTGCACAGGGCAATGGTGCACAGCTCCCGCTTCACACAGCATCAATGTCAGCTAATAGACAGCATAACCACATTCAAAACTGTAACTTAATTGTTAGCTACCTTAAAAGCAAAGGAAAACAATCCCGTACAGCCACATTCTTACAAGTGGGAAGGAACAGCTGGTACACCCATATAGCTTTAGTGTTCTGCCCTTCCATGATTTTACTGAAGAGAGATAAAAAGTGTTATCTTCTGGAAAAACTAGTTAAGTAACTGCTATAACATATTAAGCAAACAACATCTCCAGATTTTTCTTCCTTTTAAAGCAAGCTGGCCAGCCTGTATTTTACAATAGTTTCTGCAAACTGGACTGACAAAGCGAGTAACTTCCAAAGACTAGTAAAACAGAAAAGGATTTGTTCTACATTTTCAAGACTTTCTTAAAACTTGTAAACTACATAAGATGACTTGAGTTTCATGTTTTGCTAATGTCCCTTATAAATAAAGATCTATATAATGAAAACAAATGTTCATGAAAACACAGCACAAGAAATTGGCTCAGCATTTGCAATTAAAACGTATCTGCATAAAGTTACTATGTCAGAATCTTTAAAAAAGTGGAACAAAGGCAATCAAATTGTAAAACATCCAATACAGGATTCAAGACGCATCAACCGTAATCTGTAGTTAGGCATGCAAAAGAATGCAAATTTACTTAAACATCCAGAAAAAGAGTAAGACTATTTTAAAGAAACCTTTTAAGAAGTACTGATGATAGAAATCAACACCGCGGCCTGCCATGTGACCAGATTTACATTTTTGCTCCAGAGAAGTTTGAGGTTAACCAACTAATAATTAACATCTGCATTCAACTGGAAGACATATAGCTCTAGGGATGTGTATTACAAAACAGGCTATTTTCTAAAGTACCTTTATTCTAGTTTTAAAAAATGCTTAGAAGTCTAATTTGCAGCTCATTGCTTATAAAAATTATGCAGACAAGCCCCCAGTGTACACTATAAACATGGATGAATATGTTTCCTTTTTTCTAATGGAAATGCACCTAATAAAGGACTAACTTCAAATGGAGCTAACAAAAAGTAATTTTTTAAAATTTTTAAAACTTTCCTAGTCCCACATTGATTTCAGCAAAAGTAGAATCATTGCAAAAACAAGTAGACGCAATTGATATTGATATGACAAAAAACAATTGATAAAATTGCTCGTCATGTAGTTATCACACCATGTTCAAACAACATGATTTGGCCAGTTAACTGGTTGCACTTTTAGGGCCCATGCATTCTGTCTATTTGTGTGAGGCTCTTTATTTGCACTCCCCTATCTTGACTCATTTCACTATGTGTACTTCAATCCAAAACTTGTATCACATACTTTGTGCTACCATTCACACCAAAAAATGTTTCTGTACTGCTGTTCCCTGAAGGGTGAAAGAAAAAAAAAAAGCAATTATTTTCATGTGCCCAATTGTCAGAAAAACATGTTTACATGAATTTAACAGTGAAAGGAGCCTAAGGACTCCTATCACTAAAGTTTGACCTACAAGGAAAGAGGACACGAATAATACTGAACTCAGTAAATACTCAGTGATGGACATTTACCTTCAACAAATGAAGCCCATTGCCTAGAAGAGGCTCAGTCCTTCTGTGATTAAGGGTACTGGAGTAAATGTGACCATGTCAGCTGCTCCTTGCACAACAATCTCTCCAGTCCACTTGAAAATTCTCCAATGATTCATTATGACTTGTATTTCATCAACACTGGTTGTAAGAAATCTCTGATGGGACTGAAGGAATGAGCTTCTTTCAGTAGAGGGGTCTAACTATTTGGAAACATTTGTTTCCAAAACAATACTGACCTGTATTTTGCAATGAGCTCTTATGCTCTCAGAAAGAAGCAAGGGCAATGGTACTGCCAGGAAGGTCTCCCAGTGCCATATATCAATTCAATATCAATGAAATACTTGCCATAAATAAATCTGTCTAGAAAGAGAGATAACTGTTCCAAAGAATATTGTGATGATGTACTTGGCATTAGTGCACTTGATGCTGAAGTGCTTAACACTAACAGGAACAAAAATACACACTTGCTTTAGAAAGGAACAGCAGAGGCTCTCTATTTCTCACAGTACAGAATCAGACCACATCTGGCTTGATGCTGTGCTCCCCTGAAGCTGCTTTATACGTGCTAAAAACAGGTATGAATAAAAATAGACTGGGCCTGCCAAACTACATTTCTGCTCACTAAGTAGTGGCTTTATTAGGCTGACACATTTGCCTGATCTTTCAGTAGATCTAACCAGACCAAGCATTCCCTGAAAAGTTATCTTGTGTGTCTTATACATACTTCTGGAGAAGAGTTTCCTCACACAAACTAGGAAATAGCATCTGCCAAAATGCAATTAGCATCAGAAATGTTTAACAGTATTGCATACATAATAAAGTCCAATGTTTCCATAAACCCAAACATTTCTGGCTTTGACCCTGGCCAAAATGCTACTACACACTGCTTATCTTATCTGAAAGGCAGAAAGAATCAAGGGGCAGGTAAATTCTATCCACATCACATCCATTTTGTAAGGTATGCATTCATTACAGCATCCTCTCTTAGAACCAGAAAGAACAGACAGCAGGTGGAAGCCACTTGCCCTTTATGCCCTGAGCTACAAGATATGGGAGCACTCAGCATTGGCATCTTCTCTTAGGTCACACGCAGTCAGAAGAATCCAAGTCTGCCCATGCTGAAATATTAATGAGATACATTTCTAAGGACAAAGCTCAAAAACTGATTTATTAAGCTAAAATTGACTCAAATCGTACATTTAACAGCGGCTTTTGGAAGACAACACAGGCATCCCTGCTCTGTGACATTAATCTCCCTCCCGCATAGTAAGAAAAGGGCAGAGAGACTCCCTGATTACTCACAGACACAGTTTATGGAAAAGCTACATTTAGTTTCAAATTCTGATCCTACTATGGCAGCGACACCAGCTGAAGACACTACAACGGATTGCTCAAATGCTTTGAAAGCACAGGCATGATGTTTTGCCTGTCATCCCTGGAAGCATGAGCACATGCACAAGTTACAGCAGGTTGAACTAGCACATAAATTTATAGCGTATCAGCTGCTCCTGCCACGGCAGTTTGCATAGCTGTTACTACAGAGTAACACCATCAAAGTGGTGCTGCAAAGCTACTGAGCTCTCTCATGAGCTCCAAGATAGAGAGAGCACAATCCTACCCACAGATTTTATCTAAAACTCCAATACTTGAGGTCAGCTGTTTACATACAGCTCAGATCTGCACAGGCCAGTAACCTCTGAAATAACACAAGGAGACTAATGAGGAACTGGAACATAAATCTTTCCACTTCGCACACCTACAGTTACAGTCACTCACCTCTGCATTGCTGAGACTGAACCAGAAGCAGTACTTCCCACCCAGACACAATCCCACACTGATACAGCACTAAATCACACTGATGCAGTGGACTTATATTGAATGCATTTTTTTGTTGTTATTGTTAAGCTATGAGGGAAGACTTCATTAATTTATCCGTATTCCAGGACATTAAAGACTTGACTGTCCAGTAGCTCACATGACAAAAGCAGCTATTCTAGAAAGATTTATGTCTGTGTCTAGCTTTAGGAGAAGAGGTGATTAAACTTTCCTCAAACAGGCAAGTTCAAAAGTCTTTAGACTCCTCTCTCTCTAAAATTTGTTGCTTAAGTATGTGTTTGAATTTGACCAGCCTAAATTTCAGGGTGTTTTTTTTTAATTTCTGTGGTTTTCTTCACTAAACTAGAACGTCTCATCACTTCTTCACAAGCTTCTGATACCATCTACAAAAGTGTATCTTAGTGTCCTTTAGAGGAGGGAAAACAAGGTTTGATTTCTCTTCTGAGCCTTCCGTATTTTTCCAATATACTTTAAAATACATTGGCACAGAGTCAGACATGCTGCTTATCACATCTGTTTCACAAATTCTACCTTCAACCTCCTCAGCATTCTGTTGTAGCCCAAAATATTAACCCTTTCAGCATCATATTGATATTCTTTCAGCTGCTTGCCTGAAATGACCAGAAATTCTTTGCAGAGTCCCTGTTTCCTATACTGTGGGCTGTGCTTACATTCTTTTTTCTTACATACAACATCCCATTTTGTCTGAACACCCAAACGCTATCAAGTAATTTGCATAACTATGTATGACTGCTACACTATTTAACTTTCTGTGATTCTTTGCCTTTCTTGAATTCTTCAGTTTTATTACAGTTAGAATGAATACTACTTTTCAACAGGCCAGAAAGAGCCAGTATGCTTGTACTTCATGGCACACAGCTGAAGAACAGTAAATTAAACAAACAGTACAAGAATAAAAACATAAAAATAGCAAAAAAATAATTACAGTAACGGTATCAAAATTATAAAAACACCAGTACCAAAAACATACGTGCAAAAGCATGCAAGAATGTTTATCACAGAGCTCAAAACCAGTCAAACTGAACACAAGATACTTTGTATATTAAAAACATAGTACCATTTCTAACTATATACATTTTATCCATACATATATGGTAATTACAACATGTAGGCTGTTCATTCAAATAAGGAGCACTCCAGTTGAAATGACTGCATTGTAAAATTTTACTTGCAGGACTAACAGAGCACTGTCTAACTGAGATTTATTTATTTATTTACTTATTTTTAACTTTTCATTTGTGTTGAAGTATTAGTAGTTTAAAATCCTTTGGTACTCATTGCAATCACCAAAGTTGACAAACTTAAAACTGCTGAAGGGATATTCTGCATGTTAATTGAGCTGTTAAATGCCAACAATCAAATGTAACTTAATCTGAACTATGCAAATTTTACTAAGTGTTGGCTGTTTGCCTTTGTTCCATGATTGAAGACTTAATCACTTACTGACTTAATAGTATGTTTCTCCTGAAACTCAGTTCTTAGAAGTCTGTAATGCTTGAGGTACAACAGCTGCAGTGCTTCACCATGAGCAAGTGCATCTCTGCTAGCTGCACCAATTTCATCTGGATGAAATGATGCTCCTTTATCCAAATAGTTAACTGCCACCCTTCCATATTTAGGGAGTCACAAATTATATGTTAGTGCATGGTGGTTTGACCGTGTCTGGATGTCGGGTGCCCACCAGAGCCACTCTATCACTTCACTGGGCAGGGGACAGAACATTTAACAAAAGGCTCATGAGGGGAGATAAGGACAGGGAGAGATCACTCAACAATTGCCACCACAACAAGACAGACTCAACTCAGGAAATGATACCAATCAAAGCAGAGTAGGTTAATGAGAAATGAAAGCTTCCCCCCTACCCTTCCCTTCTTCCTAGGCTTAACTTCACTCACCATTTTCTCTACCCCCTCCCCCCAGCAACACAGGGGGATGAGGAATGGGGGTTGCAGAGTTGTTTCACATATTCTCACTCCTCTCTTCTCTGGCTGCAATTTTCTTGTGTGCAGTAACTCATTTTTCCCTTCTTAAATACGTTATCCCAGTGGCATTACTACCACTGTTGATGTGCTCGGCCTTGGCCCTCAGCAGGTCTGTTTTGCAGCCGGCCGGCAACTGGACACAGAGGAAGCTTCTAGCAGCTCCTCAGAAGTACCTCCCATAGCCAGAACCTTGCCACACAAACCCAATACACAGTACTGCTCACTAACTGCATTTCTGAAAAGACTGATGAATGTAAACTAAAACACAATGAACCAAGCTCTGAGCCTGAAAACTCTGAAGTAAGTGGTGGGCAGACTCTCAGACATCATCATGGCTCGGCTCCGCGAACGAAGATTTGGGAAGGGCTCTACCCACGCTTGCTGCAAGCGCGCTGATGGCTAAAGAGGCCGATGCGAGAGAGGCAAGTCCGGTTGCAAAAGGCACAGCAGAAAGTCTCCATAGGCAGTGTTGGCGAGGCACGGTTCTTTCTGCATTGTCTTTTCTCCTCCAGACTGATTCTGCGTGCATTTTCAAAGGAATCAGCAGCGTTATGGATGGTGTGTCTCCACGCCTCCCGATTGGAGGCCAAAGTGGACCATTGATGGTAGTCAGGTGGGCAGACTCTCAGACAAATGGCTGCCAAAAAACCCTCAGCAAGAAAATACCACAAAATTGTTAAAACTTTTTGATATTATAAGGTGACAGTGGTATTGTTTCCATTCAAGTAACTTCCAAACAAACCCTTTCCTTTTAAAGTAAACCTTTTAAGGGTTAAGTCTGAAAGTGAAAGAAACTGAGGTTTATGTTTGCCGTAAGTCACTGACATAATTTCAATTAAATTATTTTAAATGTTAAGGAAACCACATCCAAAAGGAAGCTATTAAAAGAAAATCAAACCACGGAAATGAAAAAGTAAGTGACCTAGAATTAGAGTCTTTCTAAATACACCTTGTGACAGAGACCATCTCTCCCAAGCAGGTGCAGAAAAAGTATCTTCCGTTCTGTCAAACAGATCAATACTCCTTCAGAACTGATTTATTAATAAATACCATGTAGAAATTGTTTAAGTATTCTTTCTTTTAACTGTAGACAATGGAATAAGATAAAATATTTCAACAAAACAAAGAAGAAAATAAACTGAAATACAAACTAGTTGGATACACCTATTTTAACGCACATATATTAAATGCAATTCTTCTGTCACATAACAGATTGGCAGAACAGTTGATGTTGGAAGGAACCTCTGGAGATCATCTAGTTCAACCTCCCTGCTCAAAGGAGAGTCACCTAAAGCAGGTGGCCTGTGACAGCATCTAGTATTTTAGTTGGGTTTTTTCCATTTGATTCAGTTTCTGCTCAGATGTATTTTAACAAATGTTTGAGCCACTCAATCACCATCACAGTTAGCCTTAAGCCCCCCAAAAAAGTGAAACAAAAGAAAAAGAAGTGGGGTAGTTTTTCAAGGAAATAAATATAATTAATTTACACATGTATGCCCAGTAACTGAAGGATCCTGAATTGACATTAATTATACCAGCAAATCTAAAATTTTACAATACTTATTTCAGAAAAGATATTCCAGATCTAAAAGCTGCCTGTTCAGTTTAATATCCACGTATGTAGGCTCTCTTGCTCATTTTATTGACTCTTCAACTTGTCTGGGCTCTACATATTTCAGAATGTGAAAAACATGCACATGATTACGGTACTACTTTCTAGAGCTCAATGAATAGACAAACAGTAAAGCCCTGACGTTTCAGAAGATCACTACTGGCACTCAGACTGGAATAGTTTTAGGAATGGGTTAGTGCATACCTCAGAACTATTGTTTCAAGCTCTCTGACAGCTCAAGCACACAGCTTTTAATTACAGTGTCTTAGTTTGGTGTTGAATGTTTCCTTGCACAGAACTGGTTCTCATTTGAAAACAAAGTTAAGATGACAAATCACAAGAGTTCCCAGGATGCTTTCTTTTATGTCCCCTGGAATTGCTGCTATTATTCTAAGAAGTCCGACTTTACACAAAATTCTGCTTAAATTGAAGATGGCAAGGAATAGCATGTATTGTACAACCACGCATACAAAGTTCCACTAACAGAGCTTTATTGATTCAGGCTTTGAAAATGTATGTCTATTAATGACCATGTTAGGAAAAGGTCTCAAATATCTATACAAGTTTAATGTAAATATTTCAAATCTTACTGTATTAAGCCTTTGAGTTGAATGTATCATCAAAAACAACAGGAATGCTTAAAGAACACAGAGAACTTGCATTTCCAATGCACTGAGAAAATCATCATAATCATCTAGTTGGACCAAAGTAAGTCCTCGATTTTGATCTGTAATTTGTTTAAAAGCTGCACATTTTAGTAACAGGATGGAGGCCATCCACATATAAGACGCCCAAAGGACTTCATTAAGCTCCACACCAGAATGCTATAACTGAAATAGCAAGATCCAAACCAAATACAGACATCTCACTGCATTAATCAAAGGTCCATGTGAACTAAGAAGTTTTCACACAAAAGCAGGGCTAGTACAGATACAAAAAAAGCAAAACAACAAAAAGCATTTTGGAGAGTTTCAGGACTAAATGTTAGCTAAAAGAGGGAGTGATGTGGAGGGGACAGAATTCTCAGAGCGCTGAAGACTTCGTCAGTAAACAAGATAAGTTTGCCTTACCATAGTGACAGGTGAAACTTGCAGATAACACTGCAGATTAGCTATGAACAATGATTTTATGCATATTTATATGATTTTTGATGAAACTAATAATCGTTTGAAACCAATTTATTCCATACTAGTTGGTTTTCTGTAGAGGCTTCTTTGCTTTTTACCCAAGGGCTTACAGAAACAAGCATTTATTAGGCCTTTATTTCATCTGATGGCAGAATACACATATGGTAATCTTCTGAAACCATTGTTTTCCCATGCTAGAACTACTGGAATAGTAAAAGCTAGCCATAAAAGAAAACAAAGAGGACTAGAAACTACTGAATATATTTTTCTTTTTGTTGTCAGAGAAGCAATTGTATCCACTCCTTTGAAAATAGCTCCTGCTTTATTCACATGTGTGTGTTTATATGAAGCTGTTTACACCACGGAGATCAAAAAGACTAGCAATCGAATCTGAAGACTCAGGTTAACCTTGTAAAACACCATTCAGTGAATCTGTATCTTCAATACTCTTTGTTCATCCACGTACCACTAGTGGTGTGTTCTACTTTTCATGCCAATATCCTTGAAGAGCTTTTACCAGCACACAATGCCATCTTGCATGCCCCTCAAGAATAACTGCAGCAAGAGGACTGGAGGACTACAAGACCCTAAAATAATTTGACTGCATAGTCACAACAAGCTTGAGTAAGAAATGTGCATGAATTCCAACCTATGATTTTCCCTAAAGTCAGTGAGCTGGACCAAATCTGAAAGCACATGCAGGTTGTTAATCTAAACGATATGATGATACACTTTTAGACAAGAACCAAAAGCACTACTGCTAAGGAGCACATAAGAGTCTTCTTCAGAAGCAATGTACATTTCCAAGGGTTGAAAAGCCATCTTCCTGAAGCCATGCAACAACTTCACACTAGGTATTCAGTGTCAGGAGACAGATGAAGTTCATACAAGTTCAGAAGTACACTTTGAAATCACAGCTTCAGTTTTTTCGTCCCTGAGGTCTGTTGGACAGTTATTGCCGCAGTTAACTCACATTCCGTAAAGATTACTAATTAGCAAAATGCTTTTGGGCCATTGAAGTATAAAGTTGACATCATCTCTTGCTTGTTTAACAAAGAAGTAAAACATTACTGAGGATGTACTGTTTTGTAAAGCAGTAAGAGCACTATTTGTCTAGAGGTCCCACTTCAAGTCTAGAAAAAAAAAACCTCTGAGAACACCAGTATCACAGAACAGAAATATTCCCATTCTCATGTTTCAGATTTGGAAGTATTTGCATTCTATTTCCAGTATCACTTCTGTTCTGGACAATGAAATTTATTTTGCTGTCCTTCAGGTCCTTCAGAGAGAAAGATTTAATTCAATCCTTAGGAAAATAATGACGAAATTATTAATAATGAGCTTAAGAAACAACTGATACACTTGAGCTTGTTTCAGGCATGCAAAACAGAAGAACCTGGAAGTACTGGTAGCAAAGTTCAGGACAGTGAAGAACAGGGTAATTTTTTTTTTTTATTTGCAATTAGACCAAAAAGAGAAAAGAGGACAAAGTAGGCTCAAATTATTTAGATTAGATTAGCAGCGCAGTACTGTGCCAATTTATAAATTGGGACTTTCTTTCTATTTTATTACATATTTTAATAGATATTAGAAACATTTTCCAAAGTCTCACAGGAAGCTGGTGGAAAGAACAAATCTGAACTCTCCCTAACCATCAGACTGCTCTAACTTTTCCAGTGGGTATTTAAACACTCAGACAACTGGTGGAAACAGACCATAATCAGAATTAAAAATTTGAGCTTAAAAAATATTTTCACAGTTAGGGCCAACACTTCACTGATTATTTAAAATCCAAGTCAATCAGCTTGAACGTATTTGTCTTACTTTTGATACAAAGCACATCAAGAGCAAAGCACAGACCAGCAGAACCTCTCACACAGGCGATGCTACATCACAGGTTTAACAGTGATGGCCCTGGACTGGGAAAACCACCTGAAAATCTCCTATTGAGAGAAAGTAATAGTAAGTCTTGTGCAACCTTAAAGAGAAGCTGAATACTAAAACCTCTGGGGCTCTGGCCCTTTAAAAGATAAAAAAAAAATCCCTCTAGAGAAAGCAGAAAAGAATTGCCATCAAAACCTCCAAAATACCTTGAGATACAAAAACACAGGTAACACTACTTTCAGTTTGAGCTTCATTCAGAAAAATAATGAATTGCTGTCACTGGCGAGTTTCTGCACTGTCCAGTTCTAAAATTAATATTCAAAAAATTTTAATTATAAGTAGCACAAACAGATTTTAATTTCTTTAGGAAAAAAATTTTAGGAAAAAAATCCTTATGTTCCTAACTCTTCGATGACAGAGGCAGACTTCCAAATAAAAATCATTTCAATCCTATGCCTGTTGAAAAATTGCTCCTCTGCCTTTACTGTTGCTATTCATAGATCTCTAAGCAGCTACTAGTCCAGACCAGATGACTGTAACAAATTCAAACACTTCTGGCAGAGGCGTGTTTATTATTTTCCAATATGACTGCCTGCCAAGTTTCCCTGTCCAGAATTTTTTTTTTTTGAAAGAAAGGAACTGTGTGAGCCAAACCATGTCAGGGACTATCCTTCAAGCAATTCTTTCAGAAAGTGGAAGTTCACTATCACATATGCAGACTTGTATTTGAATATGGTTCAAAAACATTAGAAGACACAGCACAGTCAAAACTTTAATCTTCAGAGCACAAAATGTTATCCTTGGAGTCTTGAAAATCATTTATCAGTACACAACACTCAAAACTCTTCTTAGTATGTGATTAAAAAAGTATAAACTTTAATGAAATACGCCATTTTTAGTTGCCCTTAACATACAACCTTTTAACAAGACTTTTTGTTTAGGTACTTTTCAATAGATATATTCTAAAATGTCTGTTTCCAGTCTATTGCTCATTAGTTTGCTGTACAAATCTGCACACATTATTATGGCATAAAGGCACATATCTTGTGAGGAATTCTTCACAAGTGCATATCATTATCTTAGATTATGATCTTCTGATTACAATACCTAGATGGAAGAAAAGGAGGTTGAATCCGACTTCAAATCCCTCATGACCTTGTACAAAAGTCATTCAATCCCTCAGTCTTGATTCTAAATCTAAAACAACCAAATTCATAACTAATTAAATATTTTAAAGCACAAAATCATTTACTAACTGCATACATGGCATTCAGAGACAAAAGTTGTCATGCAGTCTATATATGCGATAAACACTCAAAAATCCCTCTTTGCAGGGAGAATTATGAGAAAGATAAGCCAAATGTCTTTGCAAAGATTCTGCATGTAATTCGCAGCTCTCAGTCTGAACATAATATTCAAAGGCCAACTAGAAGGAAATATTCTCCTGCAAGAGTTTAATCCAATATAAAATAACTCTACTATGTAAAAAGCAAGGGCAAAACAACAGAGATATCACTTAAATGGGCACCGATTGGATATGGCAGGTCTTTTGACTTATCTTCTTATTATCAGGTTTTCGGTCTTGACATATAACATTCTGTTTAGGACCTGAACTGAGGAGTTGTGAGGGAGACAAAAACCTTAAGTTATGATTGCATAAAAAACAGCAATCACTTAAAAATTACAGTCATAAAGAACTAAAAATT
>VWZG01010810.1:0-83277 GCA_013396735.1 Grallaria varia
ATCTTTGTTCGTGAAGCCTGGCCGTGAGTGATCATACTTGCATATATATTACATATATGTTTGCACATGCATATATATATGCACAAGGTTACATGCCTGTGTAAGTGCTGGGCAGGGCTGTAGTCTTGCAAAACCCAGTGTTGAGTCCAAGCTCTAAATCTTAGTATGGAAGAAAATAGTAGAATAGTGGAAAAGAAGAACTTCAGTAAAAACTGTGGCATTGTAGTCTTTAATGAAAAGTTATCAAAGCAAATCTGTATCCCATTATTTTAAGTATTTATAGGTTATTTAGAGATTGAAACACAAAGTAGCAGCATTCACCAGTTAAAATGGTGAGAAGCATATTTATGATAGACTCAACAATTCTAGATTATTGAATATGCTTCGTAATTGGGCAGTATTCTGTCATTTTTATGACAAGTGATCAGTGATTATCACTGAAATAATGCAATAAGTGAAGATTTGTTTAAGTCTGGGTTTGTTGTTTAAGTTTTAAATTGTTTCCAGCTATTTAATTTTTGTTTATACTAGCAAAATTTCCCTTTTTTCACCACAATAAGCCATATATGTGGCCTTTGTAGTCTCATAAAACTTAGATCCATTATAGCTAATGTTTTGCAACTCTGATGTTAACTGATAGTTACTGTAATTAATTCATATTTATATTTTTAGATTTGAAAATATAATGTAGTTTAGAGCATTAATGAAATAAATTCTGAGGGGAGACATTGTTATTATTATCAGATATATAATTGCTTTTACTTTCAGAGTTGTTTAAATAAGTAGATTCATGGATACGCTTCTTTTTTCCCTTCCGTGTCAGCTCAGTAAGAAATAATGTCACCTCAGATGAAAATATAAGTTCTGTTTGAGAATTTTAGGAGACACTTGTGAGCAATTGCAATCAATGAATCTTGGAAAGAGTCTGGTTTGAAGTTATGTTCGCTGTGACCTGAAATTGTACACTATGGACTATGTAGTAGTCCTGCATGTAAACACTGGACTCTTACAGTGAAAGATCCCATTTCCTATACTTGAAACTGTTCTGAGAACTGGTTTTGCCCTGCTATAGTTTTGCAATTACTCAAGTTACTCCTACTTTATGCTGAGCAGAGAGCTTGCCGTTTGCTGTTGTTTCTCTGCACGTGGCACCAAAACTATTATGTTGTTTTATGTAATTCTGTTTAATTAATTTCTGAAATGCAACCAGTAGATTGTTCAGATTAAAACGTTTTATTTGAATGGTTTGATATATCTCTGTCTGGAATATGTGCTTTTACACTTTGTTTTATTTTGTTATAGAATGCCTAATGCCATCTGTTCATTTCAGATGGATCCAGACTTGCAGGGTGAGGATTTTTCTTATTTTTTTCCCAACTTTTCTCAAGAGGCATTTCTATGTCTTTTTTTATAGAAACAATGAATTGTAAAGAATTCATGCTTCCTTCAGAATCTCTGTACTGTAGCACATAAATGACAAATTATGCAGTTATGATGTCCTACCTTTATTGTTGATCTGCCCTGCCACCTTCCTTGTCATTATCACATTGTCTCATGGAATGATCAGGCACACAGGGGCTATGTTCCCTAATTTATAATATATGCTAATTTCCCCCCCATATTCTCAAATTGGCATGAAGGATGGCCATGCACTCCCTTTCTGAGTGCAAAATCTTGGCAGGTACTTCATCTGCTACAGAGCAAGTAGCACAAATGCAGAACTAGCAGATTCGAAGATGCCAGGGAACAACACACTCTTCTGTATATGCAGGAGCTACTTTGTCAGCTTCTCAACAGAGGGCATTTGTGCTTCTTGAGGTGAAATTCGACCCACTGCAGAATGATTACATGATGGTTTTCTGTCCAAAGGGTAAAATCCATTCCTATGAGAATATAAAGAGTTTAATGCCCCTAAATAGTCTCTCACAAATAATAATTCTGAAATGTTTCGTATTTTGTTTGAGTTTTTTATCTTTGCTGTTTTACGTGTGTGCTCTCACAAGTTAATTCTGGAACTGTGCTTGACAGTCACAGAATGCCTGACTTTGAGGCCACATTTTGTCTGTAAGGATGGACTTGAATTGAGTAGCAGATGGCTACTAAAACAGATTCCCTTCGCTTAGAAAGTCATCTTGCACATGAAAGGTGTTTTGAGTTTGATCATGTGTGTGTTTCTAGCATTTATATTTGAAAACAGGCATTTGGAATTTAATCCACAGCCTACTGAAAACTGTGGGAGCCTTTCTGAGACTTTCAAAAGGGCTTTGAATCAGTTTACTGAAGAAAGAGTACTGATGATGTATGGAAGTCAAAACTAATTTTTCACATTGTATGACATGCTACACTACATCTCCAAATAATATCACAAAACATAGTATGACGAGTAGGACTAAACAGATGGTATAGCAGTTATTGGCTTCTTTCGATAGCTTAGGCAGCGCCTGGGAACCAGCAGAGCCCATAATTTTCTGGCTATTAGTATTAATCTGGTGTATTTGTAGGAAATGGTTGCACACAGATTGGTGTGTTTCCAGTCTGAACAGGTAAAGTATTTTGTGAGTTATTTCCACTCGGTTATGCATATCTGTTGCTTATCTTTAACCTTAATCAACTATGTGTAACTCTCCGACATACAGGAGAAGGAGTCTCTGAGGACAGGAGGATAACTAATAAATCCTGTTCTAAAGTTTAGTGAACAAGCATTTTTTTGGTCTTGAAGTTCTAGGTATGTGTGTAAAGTATCAGGTATAGGTCATGTTCAGCAGCCCTTACTTTCTACTCAGCAAAACATCCTTTAGCGATATGAAAGGAATGAGCTGAAATCTCATAAGTGCATAGGATTTAGTCAAGCATCTTGAGTGGGATTGCTAAGCAGAAATGTCGAAAGCCAGTTGCTCTGGTAAATTGCTTATCTTCTTCTGCAAGAGTCACAGATATTGATCTTGACAGAGGATTTGTTTAATGCTTGAAACAATGTACTTCCAAAACCATAACCCTGCTATGCAGACTGACAAACTGTTCCTTGTAAAAGAGCACCTCTGACCAAGAAACCTTTTTGCCTGAAGATATATTATTTCATTATGATCTTGGATAAAAGTATGCACAGTGCATAACCCTTTTTCTGATCCATAAGTAAACTTGATTCCCCAAGAAGCAGGTGTGCTCTCCGTGGTAAATTCTATTTTTGCAATCACATTACTGGTTACATGAAGACCATTTTCCCCATCAAATTATTTGAAAAAAAAAGAATTTTTTTTTCCCAAGATTTTCTGTCAGAGTTTTGATCAATTCCAGACTTGGTTGTTTTGACTTTTAGTTAGTTTTAAAAGGACCACTCTATTGTAATGTGTGTTGGTTTTCTTTCACAGAGGCTTTCAATGATGTTCAGAGCTCTGTCTACAGAACAGCCCTAAAACTATGCTCAGTACAAAGTCTGTGCCACTGTTAGTAGCCAAAGACCTACTGTGCTTTTACAGGGAGAAGGATCTGTAAAAAATTTGCATTGTTGTCACCATGACTTATTATGCTACTTTGCTCTCTCATTTTCCACCCGAGAATCTCAGAACACATTATGAACACTCAAGATCTGGATAATGCTTCATATACAATTGATTTTTCTTTCCTTTTGAGTATCAATGAAAATACATTAGTAACATTCTAAGCTTATGGGAGATTCAAATAATTACTACAATCTTCAACACTGCTATGTAGACATCACTGGCAGTTATTAATCTTTATCTGTGCATTATTATGCTCATAAAAAGTCAAATTCTCATGCGTTTCTTAGTAGTTGATTTGTTGAAAATAATCATGGATCATTGAAAATGCAATGACTGGCATTATTATTGACATTATGAGTATTAATGAGAGCAAAATACAATAGACCAGAGAACCCCTGGGTAGCATTCATTTTCCCTGTCTTTGAAGTGAGAGAGAATTCTGTGCAAGCAAAGAATTGTGGATCAAAGTCCTGGTCACCAAGCTTACTTTGAAATTACTGGATGTAAATTCTATGTTGAGCTGAATTTCATGTAAGTCTTGAGTTTTCTATCTGAAACAGTCTGTTGCTGAAAATGCACAATATTGCAAGTGAGGTCTTCAGGGTAACACAGAAAAGATGACTAGCTGTTGCCCTTGGACGTATTTTTTTCATTTGGGCACAACCACAGGTACTGGTTTTCATTACCTCTGTTGCCTAGTCCTTCGTGTCTCCTCTAGGCCCTCAGAGAATCTGCCCCAGATACTCTATTCCTCCTTGAACCCTGGTGACCAGAACTGCGCCTGGATTTCCAGACTGAGATTCACTCACACTGTAACTTTCCCATCTGTGCTGGAATGACCACTAGTGACATATTCTAGCCGCTTCAGCAATCTATAGACTTCCAGTCTACTTCAGTCTTTCTCTTCTGAAGTAATGCTAATTGATTGTGCCTCTGCGGTACTCAAGGTGGCCTATAAGAAGCCATAGTTCTCTTCCTATGGGATGTTAGTTATTCCATGTAACATTTACAATACAGCCTCCTTACTCCTTTATTTGCCATAGCACCCCTCTTCTCTTTGTGTTTGTGCATGAGGAGAAAGCTTACATCAAAGCACAGGTTGTTTTCATAGGTCAGTTTTTTCCTGCAGTACCGAATGATGTGAGTTTTATAATATCTGCGTATAGAATAAAACTTGCATCTATAATTTGGATGCAGGTGATCGTACTATTTTTCTCTATAATTTGGGTGCAATTAAGCATGCTATTTTCTCCCCTTCCTATCTATCCCAAAATCACATTCAGGGAATTTTAGTTGAGCTGTTGTATCTTTGTAGCCTCACAAGTTTTGCTACATCTGTAAATCCAGCAAGACTTTTCTCAGATTATTTCCTTTTTATGTTGCATACTGTTTTAGACTTCATTTTACAGACTTGTCATAGCTAAGCATTTCTAATAAAAAGTTGTCATGCTTCCATCCATAAAAAGGCAGGGATCCTCATTCATCTCTTCCTTAATTTTCCCGCAGTGGATTTGTTTGATGTTTCTCTGATTCAGCACATCCTATCATGTGAACAGAGCCAGAAGGAGGAGCAGATTTCTCTGAACACGCAGCAAATCTCTAGAATGTTGACTGAACCGTTCCAAAGGGTAACATTAGAGAAACCAGGCCAGATAGATCCAAGAGCCACCGAATTCACGATGAGTCTGCCAGTTGCCATGTATGACAGGTGAGAAGGATAAATGTAAATCCATTGTGAAGTATCATAGACTGGTTTTTCAGACGGGACTGTAATGATCATCTAGCTCCCACTCCAAGCACTGCTAGGCTGTCTGTTTCTACCACTCTTACACAATTTCTGTATGAAACTCTCACATTTGATGGATTTTTGCTTGATATACAAACTGGGAGTTGTTCAGCTGATGGAATATGAGGCACAAAGCTGTTTCAGAGAAACAATGGTCAAATGTTTCCAAAACTATCTGGAAATCAAGGCTTCTGCCAGTCCATGCTGGCTTTTCCTCTGCACAGCTTTACAGCGAGTAGCTCTTCTGACTTCTGAGATATTTTGATACACTCTTAAAAAAGAATCTGTGTTTACCTCTGAGGGACAGTACCCATGCAAAGGTCAAGAATTTGCCAGTCACTCTTCATTATTCATTTTTCTTCAGCTTAAGAACTTTGTCAACCAATTATGAAACAAAATTGATGTCTCATAACTAAGCTGATCTTCTCCCGTGAATAGCAAATATATATAGTAATATATATTATATGTTTATGTATATTTATATATTATATATATAAACTATATATAATAAATATAGTTTCTGGGAGTATATAAAGAAGCAGCTCAGAGTGTATGTTTCTCATATATTGTTTGTGAATAATAACTCATTAAAGGCAGGATTGGTTTGTGATTGTTTTAAAAGAGAAAGGCTAAGTTCATTGTACAACTTATTTACCGTGAGTGAAATTTATTCCCTTATACATCAGAGCAAAGTTTTTTACTGAAAGTGAGTGAAATGTAAGTGGTCTCCGGGACTTTTTCTTGAATCAATATTCATTAATAATATTATCGCTAGGGCTTAAGGTCCCATATTATCAATGTTTTTGTACTTAGAAAAATCAATTAAGGCTAAGAATAAACTGGTGTATTAAGAAACAAAGCTAGAAATATCAAGGGTATTTTCTAATTTGTGTGCACTGCAGGGAAGTAATTTAAAAGAATCTTCTTAACAGGACTATTTTGGTCTTTTATTTGTGGTTTCTTAGGATTGTGCAATTTTCTTTTTGCTGCTTTTTTTCCCCCCACAAGTTTCTTGACATGTATATAGGATACAAAAAGCTTCTTGTAATTTTCTTCTAATTGTGTTTTCTCTGTAGAGTGCTATTCTCCACTATTAGCACTGGAAAGTATTTCATAGGAGGAGCACATAAGAGTTTTCCAAGATTGAGTGGTAGTTTATTTAATAAGCTTAAATAAACATCATAAGGGGGTTTATTGTATACTTTAGCTTTAGTCTTGGACTTTTTTACGTGAAAGGTCTGTAAAAACTAAATAAACAAATTTAAAACTAGAAGCTTTTGAATAACAATTTTCCTTGCAGCTTTTACTTTGAAGACTATATTGCAGCTTTATCCAGAGTAGATTTATTTAAACAATTGGAAACAATTTTATATAATGATATTCTGAAGTGCAATACAGCTTTACAAAAGTGATATCTTAAATACAGAGTTCCAGGATTCCCTGATTTGTGGTTTCCAATTCATGTCTGCATAATCTTCACAAAAAATAATTGTTTTTTTCCTTTAGGTGCCTATGTCACAAACTTGGGTTCTAAATTAATCTTCTGATATTTACTATCTAATGGTCAGAGCTAAAGTCCTGCTTCTGCATGTATCCTTTTGATTAAACTGAGTTGCAGTGAAATTAAATGGAATCAGCCCAAGAAAAGCTCAGTGCAGATATGGGGCCATAGTGAAGCTGTCTGATGATGTAATGCAAAAACCAGGTTGTATCTTGTATTCATTTCCATATTTGAGAAGGTTTTCCACAAATGAAGAGCAGAATGTTTTTAGGACATATATTGTAAATGTAAAATTATATTTTGCTTGGAATGTGAGGTTTTTAAAGGAGATGTTGTCCTTTTGTTTTATGATTGCCTGGTATCTTGGAACAGTTAACTCTGAAGATACGTTTCGTGAAAAAGGGTTCTAGACATAAAATATCACTGAAATGTTACATTAGTTATATTTACACATATAAAAGGGTATGAATATTGAAGTTGTCTTCTAACATAGCAATATTTTGTTCTTTTAAAATTTCAGTTTTTACATTCTTGGTGAATACAGTGTGACTTATTTTATTTTCCTAGATCTGGAACAGGGTATGTCAAAATTAGATCTGCTGCAGCTGCTATAATTGCCCTTTCAGGAGACACTCTACTGGCTAAATACAGAGGTGGGAAATATATTATTTTATACACTGCCTGAAATATTGAACATCAAGAAAAATCTCCCTTGTGATTTTTTTACTTCAAAGGAGAATACAGTTCTGCCAGACAAAAAGTAAATTATGTTGACTGCTCAGTTGTAGAGAAAGGCCAATGCAGAATAATACTTCTCAATCAATGTCTGTAGCCACCTTTGCATAGTCTGAGACCAGATCATAGTAAAGTTTAAAATAAGTAGAGCTTAAAAATGAAGGCCAAGTTCTGTTTACCTCACATAAAAGAATGGAAACCCCCTAGTTTTAAATTTCATTGTATTAGAAAACCATTCTATTTATTTGATCCATCAGGCTTTTAAACATTAGACACAAAGGTTTAAAGAACTAAATACAAAAGATAAATGTAGCCTAGTGCAATGTGCAGCACAAAGATTTCTGCCTAAATTAAGTGGTCAAAATGGAGAACAAATGGACCCCTAGTGAAATATTCATCTCATACTCTCCCACTGCCTATTGTGTATTTCCTTCCAAATTACAATTAACAATTTAAATGTGGCATTTCTTGTATAAACATATTTAAATATTTTTCTTAATGTCATAAGAATGAGCTCATTGCTTCCTTCCTCCTTACCTGTCTTAAATGCTAGCAATACAGAATTGCCATAAATTCCTTGCTTTCCTTCTCCCCCTTGTCATAGGAAGAACGTATGGTCACAGCAGTCACTGTGAGCCTGTTAGGTGGATAATAAATTGGAACTTTCTTGAGGGATTTGTTTGGTAGGTTGCAATCACCATAGTGATTTGAAGATAGCTTGAAGACACTTCAGGCTCTGCCGGGATTCCAGTTTTGTTCCTCTTGTTTTCAGCTTTCTTCCAGTTTTATGCTGTCCCTGATGGGAAGGGAGCCTTGATTACCAGTAGCGCCCTGAGAAGCCTGCTAACAGACTTAAATCAGGTAATGCCACTTCAGTGCTGCTACACAACAGATTTTGTAAGGGGAAAAAAAAATGTGATTGATACATTTTATGTTTGATTACCTTATGAGGCTGAAGTCCGTAGAACATGCTGTGAACATAGGGAACTACCATGCAAAGTAGGTAAAAGAATCAAATTCAGTCCCTTTTCTCAGTCAGAGTAACCACTTGCGTCAGTGAAGGCCTCTGCATTCATGGTGCCGGAGCTTACAGACCCTGGGAGCAGCTGCCTACAACTCTCCCTAAGAAGACTCCAAACTTCAGATGCCTCTACTCACTAAAATAGCTTGCAGTTGCAGGATGATGCCTTAGCATACAGGTATTTCCAGCTGAACTGGTGCTGAAAATGGGTTCTGAAAATGACCCCTGAGGTTCAAACACAGTGTCCTTCAGCCTTATAGTGTGGCAGCATAGTATGTTGATCCATATCAGTAAGCAAATCATTCTGAGGCATGCTGAACTATGAAACTGCATACCGATAGTATGAATATGAACAGGTTTTCTTCAGAACAGTGTGTTATATGGCATTTCTATAGATGCTTCACCATCTGCATGCTGTCACCATCGCAGCAGAGCATGATGGGAACATCTGGTTTTTATTGAGGTGTTTCTGAGCCTTTCTTCTTAATGCAGATCCCAGCCATTGTGGGAGAAAGCTGCCCTCCATCCTGTGTGGAAATTGCAACTCATGACTGTTTTCATGGGGTGAGTGAAATTCTGATGTCCTGGGAAATTGTTTTGAATATTGCTGATTGATTAAAACTACAAGTGTATCACCACATAACATCCCCGAGTACCTGCTCTTGAAGGGCAGGGCTGACCATCATTCTCAAGTATAGAAGCATTTGTATCTATAGAAAAGATATTCAGTAAGATACTACAGAAGACTCTTGCATTTATTCCAAAACCTTTGGAAACCAGTAATATTTTATATGAATGGAAAATCTGTGCTAGCAAAGTCCAATATCAGAGCTTTTATTAGGGATTGTAGATGAGACATCTATTCTTTGCAAAGCAATGCATAAACTTGGGGCGTATTTTTTCTAGGTTCTGAAATCAGCTGTGGTTGAAGAAAAATTCCTGTCTTGGCTGAGACTGGAGCCTGCTGTTCTCCTGTGGCTTCCTACATGTTACAGGTTATCAGCCATGGAAATGGTTTCTCACCAAGCTAGATGTAGAGTCTGCAAAGTTTTCCCCATTACTGGCCTCAGGTGAGTCAGTGGTTTTTAGCATCCCCATAAACAGCTCTTACTATTGTTTGCATACCTTACAGGCTATAACTTATGTATTAAGCAACAAACTTTGGATGTAATCTAATTTAGCCAGTAAAAGGGGGAATGAGAGAACCATCACAGGCTAGTGCTCATGCCTGTATCGAGCTTCCCTTGAGCTCACTAGACAGACATGATTATGAAAACTTGCTGAAGGTAAACCGGCAGTTCAGAGGTAAACCTGATTAAACCTGTGCACTTAATTACTTAGTTCTTTGTCCCATAGCCAGTTGTATAAAATGGCTAGTTAAGTTATCCATCTATCTTAGCATCTTGTTCATCTAATCAATGGTATAAAATTGTATAGTGGTATAAAAAGAACACCATCCATTATCTCTGACCAGATGCTCAGAAAATCATTTTGCTGTTACTCTTTTCTCATTAATAGTAAGCTTGCAAGTTTAGTTTCTTGCATTTTTAGTTTTTTTGCTTGAAAATTCTATGTCAATCATGTATTACATGTGAGTCAATATTGCAGTTCCACAAGGGCACCAAATACAGGTAAGCTGGTGCATAAGAAGCATATGAAGTTGAAACTGCATTCTCAAAAATGGTGCTAAAACCTCTGTTTCTTCCATGGTTCAAAATCACTAGTGGATTTGGAGAATAACCCACTCTCATTTGGACAAAATAACTTGCATTCAGAGAATGGTGAGGAAAATTCTAACGGAGCTGTTTCTCTGCATTTCAGAGTGCAGAGGTCTGGATTTTCAGTAGTCAAGCTCACTTAGACCAAGTCCTTACTTGTGGGGAAGTTATTGAATCCTTTTGTTTTCCCTCACAGATATCGCTGTTTGAAGTGCCTCGATTTTGACCTTTGCCAAGCCTGCTTTTTCACTGGCCGTCTCTGCAAACCACACAAAAGGTCACATCCTGTTGTGGAACACTGTGTGCAGGTAGTCCCATTGTACCGATTCATTTCCCTGTTCAGGTTCTTCCTGTAGGCAAGTAGGCAGTAGATTCTTGAACTACAGTCATTGTAAAATTGTATGTGGATTAGGCATAATGGCCATCACATGTTAGCATTATTAATCTGGGAACAGTGTGACAGGAAAGGGAAAAAAAGGTGACTTCTAACTTTAGAATGAGTGTTTGGTTCTGAAATAACTGAACAGAGCCATGAAGTATCCTTATGCAAGTCCTCTTCTCAAGGACATTTATGGCAAGCTTGCTGTTTGTAGATAATCCTTAAACCTGTGGAAGGTCCCCTCAGTGTATCCCAGTGCTCCGTTCCAATCCCAGTGCAGACTCATTCAGAAATTAGCTCATCCTAAAGCTGTACAAACTCCTGCGTGAAATGTTTTTTCTTCCAGAGCTTTTCCACTTTATTGTAAATCCTTATGATCCATTTGTCTCTGTCAGTTAGGGATGTGGACAAAAAGGTGGCATGTGCCCAACCAAGCTCACCTACTTGGACTCCATTACAGGGGTGACTTGCACTTTCATCGCACTAGTGGTGAAGTACAATACTGAGAATTTGTGTTTGGGAGATCAGCTTCTCCTTTGAGCAGGAGATTCCAGGTCTTATACACAGCAGCAGATACGGTTTTTTGGTTTGGTTTGGTTTGTTGGTGGGGTTTTTTTAGGGGGCTTTTTGGGTTTTTTTGGGTTTTGGGGTGTGTTTTTTTGGTGTAGGTCTACGTAACAATATCTTTCTGTTCCAGAAAATGAGCTGAAAAGCACTTAAGAAAGTTAAGCACTTAAGAAAGTTTCCTGTGCTTCATGGTCTCCTTCCCAAAGCCCTGCAGTTAATGTGACAGATACCTGAGTAGCCTATGTCTGCACAAAAACCAGTTCTTATAGTCACCTTCTGTCTGGGGAAACATTAAACTGTTGCCACTCCATTGTTCTCTTTCTGAAAACAAAAACCTATTGCTAACACTATGAGAAGCTATATCTGGATGCTTAATATCTGCATTAAAAATAGTTAATGCCTCCAAATATTCTTCCTTATCTTCCATCTGTGAGCAAATAGGCAAATTAACTGGCAACTGATCTCCTCATGTAGAGATTTCTAGTAGAGACATTAAGATTGGAGTGAATGAGAGTGTAGATGTGGAAGCACCAGAAGGAAGGGCAAGAGGAGTATAAAAAGCAGGAGATGTTGCAGGCTAGAGAAGTTGGTCAGCAAGATCACAGCACTTCCACACACGGCTTCTCAGGACAATCAAATTGGGAAAACAAAAGGTAGCCTGGAACAAAAGACGAACTCCCATCGGAAGGTGTCATCATAAGAGATGATGAGTTAAAGGACAAGACCTCTAAGACACCCAAATAAGGAGGCAAAAGATAACAATCACCACCAGCTCCTAAAGGAGCTAAAGGTGCATCCAAAAACCAGTGCATGATCACACTAAGATCATGAAGACTTAAGGAGACCTGGTATCTCTTGTCCTCCATTACACTGCAAGTCATTGTGACCATACCATGTGCATACATACACCTTGGTGTGTGAATGGTGAAAGTAGTGGGAAACATGTATTTTGTGCTTGTCAGTGAGTATGAGTGAGTGAAATCAGTTTTGTTGTACTATGAAGTCCCTTTCCTCACCTATACTGTCTGACATTGAACTTTCCAACATTGTTGCTGCAATATTGCATCTAGATCACTGAACTTGGGTTTCTTATATGAAGCCCTACTCTAACTTGAACACTGTAAATATTATTTTATAGATCAAATATTACAATACAGGCCAAAGTATATACCAAAATTAAAAGATAAGCTACTCACTATGACAGATACTTCTATATCCTTTGTGTAGGACATAAAGGAATCAGTAGTAAGCTACTATCCCCATACCTTCCACTCCTAGTGGATGCTGCCCTTGTCTGGGTAAGTTTTCACTTTGTCTTTATCAGGGAGTGAGCTGCTGAGTGGAGGTTTGAAATAACACCACTGTTTTTCCTTTCTGTGCTGACACCTTGTGGTGATGTTACTACCACGCTGAGAAATACTAGGAGGCATGTGGTGCATTTTCTTTGTGTTTTCCTGTTCAGCCTGTCAGGACTCACCCCATGTTCTGCAGCAGTCATTTTCTGGGGCAGAATTGGCTTGTGTCCTCCTATAATAGAGTCACTGAGCTTAGTTGTTGTATCTGAGCCTGATACCACTGTGACAAATGAATGTGTATTCTACTGTATCATATGAGAGGAGGACATGAGCCATGGAAGATTACATCTATGAATGCTTCATACGAGTATAAAATTACTTCTTCCTATTAATCAAGAGGGAACTTAGATACTAGTCTGGCAGAATTATTGTTGTGACTGTGAACTTAATCATTGTAACTGCCAAAATCCTGCATTAGGGATTTCCAGGCCTCCTGAATTTGGCCCAGGCAAAGTATTTTACTTACTTAAAGAACTGAAGCTGCTCTTGCCTGTGCTCTTGCATCATCATCCACCTCAGCTCCCCTTCTAAGGTTAGATAGCAGTCACAAGCCTCTTCAATTTTTGAACAGGTTGACCTTTGTTTTCTTATGTCTTGCCTTTGCCTTACACTTTCAAACAGGCAGCACCTGTTTGAAAGTTTACTCCCTTCTTTGTTATCACACGTTCCAATAGATGTCAGCAAAGACGAATGTAAAGCACTTTCTCTGCACCATCAGGAACACTGTTTCAAAAGCACTGCAAAAGAAAGGAGGCTCAGAGAAGGACTGTGGAGACAGTGGAGGAGAGGCACTTCCCTACTCACAGAAAGACTTTGTGAGTTTCAGTTTCAGATGAGTTTATAATCTCTGAATTTCAGGATGAGGAATATTGCTGGATTATGCCCTTTGAGTAAGGGATTTTGTTACTACAGATACTGTGTTATGATTTCTCTGTTTAAAAGGGAAAAAATAACTGGGAAGCCACTGCACATTGTTCTGTAACTTAACCATGATTACCATGCTGATGACCTAATGACCAGTTGTCTTGTGACAAGTTTGTGTCTTGCTTCCCTTCAGCCTTATGTTGTCTCTCTTGCTCTGTGCCATTTCTTATGCTCAGTCTTCGGTCAGGCATTGCAAATATTTAGCACCTGTCAAAACTGCATTCATTTTTAAGCACCTCCTCTGTGACAAATTCATTGGAAATTAACTGTGAATGCTTTCCACATGACCCACAGGGCATTCACTGACAGTCATTTTACTCAAGTCCCACTGAACTGCAGGCCTGTGGGATTACTCACAGTAGGGAGCTGACCTTACCATTCCAGTTCTTTCAGACCAGTTGTTTGGTGTGCTTTGGTTAATATTGAAATTCATTACTGTATTTTTATTGATCACGGTGGTTAATAATGAACATTGGAGGTTGTGTTGTGATTTTTCCCAATAGTTTCTCCTTCCTTGCTAGGAGATTTTGGTTGATATTAAGGTGTAGAAACTGAAGGGAATGTTTATAGGAGATAAGCATATGAACTACAAACATACAAAGGGTGAGTTTCCTTCCTAGTTGTATAAAGACCTAGCAACTCTCTTGCATCTCACATGTGTTCTCCAAATGAGGTTTCAGTAAGACTGAAACAGGGAAAAAATAGTCAGTCCTCTCTAAAAGAATTAATTTCATCCTTGTGTGAAGTAGGACGAAAATCTGTTTATAAAACTGGATTTTGCTACTCTGGTAGACTTGTAATTAGAAAACATTTTTTTAATATGAGACCAATAGATGACAGTTACAGTGATTATCATGGAGAATATTATTTCAGTGTTTGTTTTTTAGAAGGTAGTGAAATGCAAAACATTTTTCATTGGTAATATTTCCTCTTGTATGGAGCAACCAAACAATATTTCATCACTTTGAATGTAATTTAATTTTTCTGTGGGCAGAAATTTCTCTGTAATTCTGTAGGGTTTTGCTTCCCTCCTGCTTGGGTAGAAATGAGACAAAAAAGAATTCGGGGCTGCTGTTGCAGTTGTCACTGTGGGGCTGATAAATATCTGGCCTTTTCCAAGCACAGAATGAACTGAACAGCAGGATGCTTTGCTATCTTTTTGTAGTTGAATTTCCCAGTATATTTAGCTCTTGGCTAAAGGAAGCAAAAAAGAGAAGCAGCAAATTGCACTGAGACTACATAAGTGGAAAGAAGAACCTGTTGGGATTCTGTTGGGAGAGTGGAATTAGTTTTCAGGAATTTCATTCTTTCAGCCCAAATGTGCCCGCAGGCATAGCTAAACCATACTTCTTCCTTAGTCAATAGCACAGCTTTTTGTCTACTTAGAGTCCATTAGCTTTATTTTGTTCTTTCTCAATACCACAACTGTGTGAGCCTTGATCCTCTCTTTACTCACTATTTCTCTCTTGGTATACAGTCCTCCTGCAGAACTCAGTGCTTTACCACTACCTGATCCTGAAAATCTCTCTTTCCCAGTGGATAGTTGTGTCCCAGAGTCACCCAGGTTCATAGCTGAAAACAGGACTGTAATGCAGAAGAGTAAGAATAACAAAAAGACTCCAGAGCAAGGCAAGACAACAGCTCAGGTGAGCAAAACCTAAAGTGGTAATAGTGCTAAAGCTGTGAAGACCTTTGAAGTTAGCTATCTAATTGTCTTCCAATTACCAATGAGAATATAATGGGCAGCTTCACCTTTCTGTTAATTCCTCAATTATGGAAAAAAATGTGAATCTGAAAACTTAGTGAAGCTTGAATTCAGTATCTTCCCAAAATTACTGGCTAAGTCCTTGACTTCTATGACCTTAGGAAGGACCTGCTTTGGATTTTTCCGAGTTGTCATAGAATAGCACACTAAAGACTAGCTGAGACTGGAGTCCTCTCTCTATTCTGACGTAAAAAATGCCATCATGTCCTTCTGCTACAAGCAAATGTCAAATAAGTATGCCTTAATTCTTATTAGGTTCAGGCCATTTTTGTTACCATGGTAAAAGCAAGAGGACAGAATGGGCCCTTGTTAAGGATAAACCCAGAGCAATGTCCACTCCAATGAAAATAGCTAATGCACAAAAGGTCTCCACTAGCCTATTTCCAGCTTCCCTGTGTAGAAACAATGCTAGAGGAATAGATAGGACAGTGTAGCTAAAAATAAGTACATAGAATGTTTTTTTGTTTCTATATTTATTTGAGATATTCTAGCTCTGCATATACTCAGAATAGAGGGAACACTGAGTTGTGTTCAAACCAGTCTGTGTCATCCACTCATGTTCTTCCCAGGAGCCAAGGTGGTGCAGTAACTGAGAACGAGCCTGTGTGTGTCAGGTCACTCCTTTGGCTGCTACTCCTGTGCTGCCCTTCGGAAGACCTGTCTTTTAGGATTCTGCTGCCCAGCTCAAGGTATAGTGCCAGCCCGCATATATCTGCAGGAGAAGTCGTGGGCAGGCATTTCTTAAACATACAATTTTTACGACTGGCATTTGTCATTTTAGAAGACAGCAAGACAGGACTTGTGTCCCTGTACTGGGATTCTGTTGTACATTGTTCTTTTGCTCATTTTCAGTCTGGGCTGAGAATTCTTTTTGAGCAGTTTTATACTGATTTCCAGCATCTTATAATGGAGATAATTTCCACTTTGCTTCAAAAGATACGGACAGTAAGTTCAATGATTGCTTTTAACAGAATTCCTGAGTATGGAGGTCCTGGGGACCCAGCTCTTAGTCTTGTAATTTCCTGGCAGCTCTGGTTCCAGGCCAGCTTGTGCCTCAAAAGCAGCTTAGCTGGAAAGCGTTTTTCTCCCTGACTTCTGGGCTACTGTTCCCTGCATGGCCCAGAGACTGCTACTTCCATGCAACGACCAGGAGTTTCTCTTCTCTGTTCTACATCCAGGCTCTCTCTCTCTCTGTCTCCTTGTCCTAAAGCAGTTGTGAGACTTGGGACACACTGTTCTCAAAACAGAATATTCCATTTCACAGAAATTCTAGGGAATGTGGGCTTTGTTCTAACTTAAAATAAATTCTCATACACTCAGAATTTCTCATAAAACAAAGAATTTGTTACATAGCATGATTTTTCCAGTTCTAATAGCCATTAGAAATACTTTAATGCATCAGTTGATTGTAATAAGTTAAATTAAAAAAGTTAAGGATTACATCTGTAAAACAGACCAAATCCAAATTTTGCCAAGCCCTCTTATAGTAAAATTTGTATATGAAAATGAAATGTTTTGGCTGATAAAGTTATGAACAGAAACTTCTTTTTGGTCTAGGCAATAGCCTCTTTTGAAGCAGATGTGTTAAAAATGCACGAATCTATCAAAAGCATTCACAGTGACAGCAGGTATGTAAATGCAGTAGTACGCTGACTGAGGACTGGTGGGCAGGGCTGCTCCAGTGAAGGGCTAGAAGGCAGATGATTTTTCCATATTTTTGAGATTTTGAGTTTAAATAAAATGCTATCATGAGGATAAATGGTAAAAACTCAGCAACAGAAATTGTAAATGGAGATCACTGGAAAAACAATGTCTGTCAAAGCAAAACATTTTGGGTTGCTTTCATCAGCATTTCTGCAGTTCCCAGTTTGCATTTATAAAGGTAATTTTTAAGGGAAAATATGTTTATTCACATAAAAATACCAGAATAACATACTTTTCCAAATTTTTCTCTGAATAAGACTGAATAAATTTAATAATTGCATGAAGTTTTTAAATCAGAGTAGGATATCTTTCAAAAAAAACATGCTGTACATCAAATAGAGATTAATAAGCTTAACACAATAACTATTGGTATAAAATCCATGACAGATTATTGCAGAAGCTCCCTCTGATATTCAAACCTTTGACATGATAAAATACTAATTCCTAACTACAGATTTCTTGGGAGGCTTGTTTGTTGGGGGAACGCTGGTGTATGGACAACGATGCTTACCTTTTTCTTGCATTTTTTCCTTCCCCTCCTTCATTTTTGTAGCTATATATTAATGTGCTCTAGGTATAACCATGTCTGTGACCGCTGAAACCAATGGAATTATAGTGAAGTGTGGAATTTGATCCTGAATCTACTCTCTATTTCCTTCAGTATGTTCAGTTCCGTCTTGTTCCTGTTCTGTTTCATTCTACGTACAATTGCTGCTCCAGATTCACACAAGGGCACTCCAAGATCAGAGCTAAACAATTGCCATTTCATTCTAGGCCTGTGTCCTTACCTCACTCTCTGTTCTTACCTGGACAAATAAAGAGATATGGCAAAGATCTTCAGCTTTCGTTTTCTATAGCAATAGCTGAGAGGATATCTGGGCAGCCAGCTGCTGAAATGCTGCGTCACTCTCTGACCCAGAGCTTATCATATAAGTGGGTGAATGAATCACATTACTCATGGGAAGCTCTTTATTCTTATTTGTGGACCAGCTTCCAGCATTTGTGTGCCTGTTCACAGAACTGGGATTTGAGTTAGTTGAAGGTAGTCAGTATTTTACAGTAAAAACCCCTTAAATGCTCTCATAAGGGACCACTGTAATATTAATCTTAATTTTAAATGATATGACTTCTTGTCCCATTCAGACAAATTTTGTAAAATCCCAGTGAAACTGATGGGGCTCTTGTCTCTAACCCAAAGCATAACCAAAAGAAAGTGACTCTGATGAACTTCTGGCAGTAACTGAGCAAGGCAGATAACTATTTCAGCTCTATGATATGAAGCAGTTGGTTTATTGCTGTAGTGTTAACAACTTTACTGTCTCCACCTCAGCCATGAGGAAGGCAAAACTATTTCTACTCTGACTTCTTAGGGAAATCCCAACTAGAACAGAATGATGGGTGGTATTTTTGTCGTACTGAGTAGGTAATTTCTAAATCTCTGATGTGTGTGGGAGGGTGACACTTCTTATTGCAAAAACCACAGTGTCTGTTCAAGGACAAGTAGTTTGTGCAGAAACTAATCAAAGAAACTGCATAGAATGCCATGAGCAAGAAGAAACTCCATTGAAGGGGTAGAGGCTGCTTTTATTTTGTTGTTGCCTGGGGCATGTAATGGCAATCTTTTGCAGGTCGGGGATTTGCCATAAATAGTTTACTTCTACACAAAGGAACTGCTATAATGTCTCTCCTGTTGAAGCCACCTTTGTGGGAAAGGTAAAACTCCAAGATGGCAGGTTCAGTCCTGGCCATAGTTCCATTCAGCTGGCATCTTTCCTCATCTAAAATACTCCTGTCCTTGCTAGTTCCATGGATACAGCCCAGCTCCTGAAATATTGGACTCTGATCCAAAAGCTGACAAAAATTTTCTGAACTGGTGAAGGGGATAAAGTTTGTGCTAAACTCTTAGCTCTGTTCCATGACTGTATATATTTGTGTATGTGTGTTCTAGCAAAAATCCCACCCTTCTGTATCTCTAGCAGGTACATGAAGAAGCAATTCAACAAATGGAAGGACAAAATGCAATTTCTTCAGGACTGCCAGGAAGAAAAAAGCTGCAAAATAGAGGCAAAACTCCAAAGACTGGGTGTAAGCCATGAAAACCTACAAATGATGCTGCAGCACATGAAACAGGAAGTAAAGGTGTAGTGATAAGTATATGAAGTCAGAGCTTTGGGCAATTACTGACCACTAACTACTGGTTTTCCTGAAGACCAGCACTCTTGATACTATTTCATGTACCTTCCACTAGTATTTTCAGTCATCTTAGGTTCTTCAGGGAAAGCAGCTATCTTTGCAGCAGGGATTTCCTTGTCATTCTGTGTGTATTTTGCATCTAGCACAGATACCCATGTTAGGATTTTTAGATACTACTGCAATGAAAATAATGAATATTCCAATAGGAGTGAGGAAATGGTTTCCAACAGAAGTGTTAGATACTTCACTGCAGTCTTTTCTTCAGAGAAGAATGTTTTGGTATTGAATAAATGAAATACTCTTTTTGTCATTCCTAATTACTGCCTTTTACTGGGAAGTAATAGAGACATCTTACAGAAAATATTTTATTTCTTTTCAATTTTATTGATTCTTGGTTGTTAAAAATATATATGAATTCTAAAAAGGCCCTTATTTCGTAGAGAATGTGTACATATTTGCCACCTATAGCATTTTTGTAGCATTTTCTGCAATGTTGCTTTAGTACTACTGGCAAACCAAAGTATCAATTATTTTCACAGCGTATTTTCTGTGTTTTATCTATTATAGACAATGTTACAGTCATCAGAATGTCCTTTTGCACAGTGTCAGAATACAATGCCAAGAAACTCACATGTTCTGCTGGAAAGGAAAATGCAGGGTGGATTAAAACCTGCCAAAAAAAGGCCTTCTTCTAGAACATGTACAGACTGGAAATCTTTGAATCCCCCCAATTCTGCAAAGATAATGCAGCTTTTACAGACACCTGAGGTTCCCACCGCAGTGGACTTCATGTTTTCAGATGACCCATTGGAGTCAGTGTCCCTGCAGAGTGACAGACCCTTTATGGGACAGTATAAAGAAGCAAACAAGAATCAAACATATCTGCCTAAATTGACAGAAAACTCTCTCAGTGGCATCATGAGGAATACAGTTCTTACTTCCACTGCAGTGCAGATACCACCTGATGAGAAGGAAGTCAGAGAGGAAGTGGCACTGGAGCAGCTGGTGATGAAACTGAAGGATGCATTGTCTCTCCAAACCCAATCAGGCATAAGTTCTCCTAGTCATCTTGAGGCTGTCTTCTCACCTTCATCCAGTTTACTCTTTAATATTGTTCATAATCATTTAACCCTCTGAGGAAACTCAGAGTCTTGCCTTAGCCACTGTAGGAGTGTTCCATCTCTGTATTGTAAGGTAGAGCATATTCCGAATATAACCCCTAATGCTGAACTAATTTGAGACTGGATGAGTCAAAGCTCATAAGAGGAAATCAGTTTCAGCAGTCAATTAAGGAGCAAACTTAAACTGGTGAGGGCACTGGAGGTCTTTGCTGATGCCATTTCTGTGGCTCTGTAACTATAACTCTAGTCCCAGTCAGACTTCCAGCAGTACAAAATCCCTATGCAATCAATGTTCTTACACAGCAGAGCTTTGTTCAACACTCGGGATGCCTGACTTTTGATAATGAGGATGAAATCAGGAATATGACTGAAAAGGCTGCTGTTTCTACAGCACTCTCTTAAATTAGAAATTTATAAAGAATTTTCCAGGGCTCTGGCAGCATCCAAAAGCTTAGAAAGACTTAAAACCTGTTCTACTTTCCAGCCCAACAGACTGCTTTGCAGCAGGAGTGGTTCTCTACAGCTGAGCATGTATACAGGTCATTTTCTGACCTCATCAACCAAGTAATTTCACCAGCTTGTAAATGATGGAAACTACCATTCACCTTACAGCTTCACTGAACTTCTTAAGGTAATTGATGCCATGTCAGACTCTTTCAAGTGTCTCGGATGTTGCAATGTAATAACACAGCATAACAGATTTCTGCATTTACTGACTTCCCCAGGAACATGTTGGAGAACAATATTCCTTTTCTGTTGGTGATTTCCAGGTCTTGTGCAGTGGATTCCTCAGCAGTGCAAATGATTGCGATTTCTCTCTTTAGCTAATATCCCATGATCAAGTTACTTTCTTGGAATTGTGCTGTATTTCTTGTTGATGACAGCAACAAGGAAAAGGCTTTTTTTCTTGTATTGAACAGAAGGATTTTAAAGATCTGAGAAATGGAAATTATGCAGATTCAGAGAACACAGATTGCAGATTAGAGATTCAGCTTTTTACTATCACTGTTCTTCAGGAGGTGCATAAAAATAGTGAATGAATATGTTCATGTGTGCTCAAAACCAGTTATGGTGCAAGAAAATTTGTATACTTTTAAGGATTTTAGTTATGTCACGGAAACTATACCAGCTGTCTAAGAGAGAAAATACTCCTAGTTTTTACAGAATTTTTTCTGTGATTACTGAGAAAATTAATTTGGCTTGGATGAAAGCAAAATATTTTTGGAAGCTTTGGGAGAAAAGTCAGGTAAATTATATACTCTGAACCTTTGTTTCATGTATAGTCAAACAGAGTTTAAGCTGATATGATAGAAAAGGCTAATGAAAAGTGTAGTGCTTAAGAAAAGCTGTTCAGCAGAATTCTAAATTTTCCATGTAGATTTTTCCTTGTCTTGCATTTTTCAGAATGAATTATAATCATCAAGATAAATCACAGAAACACAGAATATGCTGAGCTGGAAAGGACCCACAAGGATCATAGAGTGCAACTCCCAGTCCTGCAGAAAACCATCCCCAAGAGTCAGACCATGTGCCTGAAAGTATCATCCAAACACTTCTTGAACTCTTGTCAGGCCTTGGGGAGCTCGTTCCAGCACCCAACCACCCTCTGGGTGAAGAACCTCTTTCTAATATCCAACTTAAACCTCTCCTGACACAACTTCAAGCCATTCCCTTGGGTCCTGTCATTGGTCACCACAGAGAAGGGGTCAGTGTGTGCCCCTCCTCTTCCCCTCACAAGGACGTTGTAACTACAATGAGGTTTCCCCTCAGTCTCATTTTCTTCAGGCTGAACAGACCACGTTACCTCAGCCGCTCCTCATACGGCTTCCCCTCAAGGCCCCTCACCATCTTCCTTGTCCTCTTTTGGACACTTTCTAATAGTTTAATATCTTTCCTATATTGTGCCCCCCAAAACTGCACACAATATTATATTCCAGGTGAGGCCACCCCAGTGCAGAGCAGAGCGGGACAATCACCTCCCTCACCTGGCTGACAATACTGTGTCTGATGTTCCCCAGGACATGGGTGGCCCTCCTGGCTGCCAGGGCTCTGCTGACTCATATTCAACTTGCCATTGACCAGGACCCCCCGGTCCCTTTCCATGGCACTGCTCTCCAGCAGCTCATTCCCCAGTCTGTACAAACATCCGGGGTTGCCCCATCCCATGTGCAGAATCCGGCACTCTCCTGTGCTTCATATGGTTGGTGATTGCCCAGCCCTCTAATTTGTGAGGTGTCTCTGCGGGGCCTCCCTGCCTTTGAGGGAGTCAACAGCTCCCCCCCAGTTTTGTGTCATCTGCAAACTTGCCCAGTATCCCTTCCAGTCCTGTGTCCAAGTCATTTATGAAGATGTTGAAGGGCACAGGGCCTAAGATGGAGCTCTGCAGAACCCCACTAGTGATGAGTCACAAGTCTGATGTTACACCGTTCAGTGTTACCCTCTGCACTCGACCCATGAACCAATTGCTCCCCCACCACATGGTGTGCTTATTCGGCTGTATGCCAGATATTTTGTCCAGGAGGATCCTTGTAGTCATAATGGTTGGGGTAGGTCAAGGGAAGCGACACATCTTCTTCAGGAACAGGAACCAGAAAGCCCTTTATTATATTAGAAACTACACCTTATATAGACCTCAGTATGGACACATGTCCATGGCCTATTGGCCTCTCTATACATAAATAATTCTTAATTGGACACACAGACTGCGCATGTCGGTAAACTGTGACTCATCGCTTTAGAGATCGCATTTCCGTTCTGGTGTCGCAGCCTCTCCCTTCCATGCATATCAGCCTGCTGTTGTGCAGAAGTTCCTAGCACTCCAGAGAGACCCCAGACCAGCTGGGGCCCCCCCATAGATCCTGGGAGAGACAGTATTGAAAGCTTTACTGAAATCCAAAAAGATTAGTCAACTGGCTTCCCTTGATCAACTAAGTGTGATAAAGGAATTGTCTCATTAAAATGGCTAGGAGTCTTATTTTCTGTTGGCAGCACCTCAGCAATCTTCTTGAAAGACCTTACACTGTGGTGAGATTAATGAACACTCCTGGGTCATTCCTAGTTTTGGTCACAGGAGGCCTGAGTTACACATACTGCAAACACTCAAGAATTTACAGCAATTGTTAGCTACTGGTTGCTAACAAGTGGTTTGTCTCTAGAAATTAAAGTGTGAAGAGGGTGAAAAATCTTACTGTGAAGGATCCCAGAAAACAAATAATGATGAGGTCACTAGTAAGTGGATACGCCCATGTTATCACTTATACAATACATTGTGAGATAGAAACTTAATAGCTTTTTTTAATATGGCAGTGCCAAGAGAAAAACAACAATCCAAGGAATCTAACTGTTCATTATGGGAGAATATCCATCAGCTTCTGGTGAGGCTTTAAATCTCCTTTGAGTGTGGGCATCTGAATTAAACTTGGTTGGAAACAGTGACAGCTGACAAATACTGGTTTGGTCTGATGCAACACTGAACAGATCTGGAGCACAAATTCTTACACGTGGATATTCTTGAACCACCATGAACTTTCACTTCACAGCAGTGTGTAAAGACTCAAAGAAGTGTTTTCCCATGCTAGGATGCAGTTGTTTATCTCCGAGATACTATAAGATGAAAGGGACAAAATCACAAGGTCTTTCTTTAGTCGTTACTCAGTTCAGCTGACAAGAAAGCAAGTTCAGTCAAACATGTTCACCCTATCCTTCTGACACTCTCAGACTGAGAAACAGTAAGCCAGGAACAGTATCTGCAAAACCAGTCCTAGCTCACTCACAGATCTGCCATGAAATTTATAAGGAAGAGTGGTAGCAGGCAATATTCTGTCGTTAAACACGGTAACATTTTGAATTGTTCCTGTACAGCAGATCTTTCATCTCATACTCAGAGTCCTTGCTATTTCCGAAGATGGCCAACCTTTTATCACTTGCACTTTATCACTTGCAGGTTTACATGTAATTAGTTGCATCTCCTTTTTTATTTCAGCCCAGTTAATAACAGATTGTCTCCTTTACGCCAGCAATTTCCAAATGTTCTCCATAGTGCGACCTATGCTAGAGACTCATCTGTTTCCTCGGTCTTTCCTCCACATCCTTTCCTGCCCATTGCCTCGAAGGCCAAATTTTGTTACAGCCTATTAATTAAGAAGCTTGCTGAAGCAGAGAAGTATTGCAAATTTGTTTAAGCAAAGTATCATCTTGGCCAATAGTGGTATTTCACCATTTCTGTTGCCATCTGAAGGGAATAAGAAAGCTGGCATGAGCCATTTCACAAGGGATCCTGTTGTTGCAGATGGGATATATCTGAGGTGGAAGCACCAGCCTCTTCGTAAAGGACCCTGTGAAAAGCAGCTAAGATAAACAGTACCTGTTCAGGCAATCTGTCAGACTTTATGTTTGCTAGAGCTGGAGAGCATATGGGAACAGGTAAAATCTGGTCTACTACAATGCCAGTCCTACTTGGCTGAGGCATCCAGCCCATAACACGCTCTTTGCTGGTTGTTGCTGTAGGGACTGTGGGTGAAGATGTGTCTCATGTTGATACGAAGTTGCACACAGTGGAGCTTTTAGATTTAGTAATATAATTTTGTTAATTAACACCATAGGTACAGGAGTGAGCAGATCTCTTGTAACAATGCTCTCGCTACCCTTGTGCGCTGTCGTAGAGCATGCTCATTGGCTGTGGCTGCAGTTGGGGGTGTTGCTGAGTGCACTGAACTGCGTGGTCCTGCACTTCTCCTGCTTTAGTGTTCCCTCCTCTTCTGAATATTTAAATGGTTTGTTGCATGCTTAACTTGAAGCACAAATCCAGTACCATTGAAGCTGATAGTCCTCTTACAATTCTTTGTTTGCTTCCTTAAGATCAGGATTTCACCCAGTGGGACTGTGTTTAAGCTTTGTTTTGTTCATACCCAGTAACCATTTTAAAATTTCCTTTACATATTTTGTTACTTGAACGTTTTTCTGCAAGTTGATGAACAACCAGCAAATCAGTTTTTCTGTGGGCATTTGGAGGAAAGAAAAAAGAAAAGAAAAAAGAGCGATAAAATATTGCTACATACTCATGGAAAGAAATTTTGAATGTGTCATTAAATATAATTTCCCTGGGAAGCTGAAATTTGTAGTTGCATTCATCCAGTCAGGCAGTGGAAATATTTTATACCATAAAAGCATGAGATTTTACCTGCCCTAAGTTATGTTGCATTACTTTAATTTCAAATTGCCTATTAGAGTTATAAATACCAGTCAGAAGAAACTGATTTTTCTACAAGGAGCTTTTAAACTAAAAAATAAGCAATTTTAAGTTATATGTGAGATTTGTCGTGATTAAACACTGAGAATGTGTAACATTTTAAGTAGTGTTTTTAATAACTAAGAACTTAGGGAAAATACCTTAAAAATATTATATGAAAACAGAGGAACTGGTAAGATCTGTTAACCTTTTTACTTTCGCTAGAAAACTCAAAACATTTTTGGAAGGTATTTTTCATGTCAAAATATGTATTATTTTTCTTTAGTAACATGATGTCTTTGAGCAGTGGTTGCTTTTTCTAAGTGCAGAGTTATGTGAATAATTAAACATCACCATCTCCACTCTAATCCAGTCTTGGTGCCAGTAGAGGGTTTTTTGACAACTTCCTTACCTGCTTTGTGTATGTTTTATTGAAGGATCAGTTATTTCATGTTTTGACATCCGAAATGATGCCACATGTTAATGAGTCACGTGTATTACAAAAAGCCTGACATACACACAGGTTAAAGTAAGTAACTGCTTGTAAGTCATGCAGTTTATTAAGGAGACTAAATTAATAGGTAATTAAAAAAACATAAGTCCAAGTTAATCAGAGATATGGTGCCCATGCTTACAGGCCTTCTTCCACCATTTAAGTTGACATCATTGAAGATTAAAATGCAAGAAATAAAGAGAAGTAGTTAAAAAATATCTACAAATCAAGATCCTGGACTAAATGTATGATTTCCTCTTTTTTCCTAGCTCTCCGATGATTCTTCCAAGTAACACAGATCTACTCTTATGCATGTGGATACTTATGAAATCTTCAAATGAGTCTTTCTTCTTCAGAACTGATGACCTCTGAATGTGAGAAAATACCCCTGAAAAGCGACATGAAAATGCATATAAGTAAGTAATTTCCAAACAGCAAGGCGCAGCTGAATACTCAGTTTCCCAGTGCTGCTGGTCCCCATTTTATCAGCACTGTCCCCAGACCTCTTGCTTTGGTGATAGCCATATCCCTCCATTTGCAAGAATTGCCTTTCAGTGTCAGATCACTTTGATCTTTTCCCCTACTATGGACCTTTTCCTTCAGTCTTCCTATAAAACTCTTCTACAAAAAATTAGCAGACTCAAAGCACTTAAGTCTGCTCATAATCCCACTGCCTCACCAGCTGGTTATCAACCTCCCTGCACAGTGCATGAGCTCTCTCACACTGTTTAATAGCACAGTTGTTATTTGCATGAGGAACTATGGGGCATTTTCTTTGCAATAATCTCTAAAAGCCATGTCTTTTAGACATATTTGTCTTCTGAAACAGTAACTGGTTAACACAATATCTGCTTACAAACTTACAGCAACCGCTACCCTACTACCACCCCAGCACCCTGCAGAGCTGGGAGAGCACGTCGTGTCTGTTTTGGGCCAGGTGCAAGGGCTGATGTGAGCTCAGTCATCTGCACCTGGGAGGGAGGGAGGGAGGTGTGCACAGCTGTGGCCACTGAGTGGCAGAGGGACTGCTGGGAGAGCAGCAAAGGGGCAGAGAGGTTTTTGCGTCTGCAGTTTTCAAATGTTTGTACTGAGGATGTGTGACGTGGCTTTTTGAGGAGGATCTTTTGTAGGTGTTCTTCAGGAAGATTTGCTGTGAGTACAAAACCTATGGAGCCTTGTGGTTCTAAAGTCTTATTTTGGTTTATGGAGAGTTATTTTAAATATCATGTAACTACAGTTTTGTAATACATTGGAAATACCTTTAAGAAACCTGTTTTTTCATAATGTTTGGATTTTGTTAGGGGAAAGAGATGATTTACTGAAGAGACCTTGGCCAGGTTACTGTGAAAGACTCTCCCTACCTGACTCAGTTTAAAGCTGACTAATGCTTCTCTGCAGAATATCTAGGGAAGTTGAAATGCTGCTGGGTTAAGCAGGGTTTTAGGTGGATTGAGTCAGTTTGTCAGATCACTCAAATACGGCTGTTCTGATTTTCTTGTCTCTTTCATACATTGTGTAGAGTTTGAGAGTATTCTTATGCCTGTTAGTGACTACAGACAGGAGCCTGGCAAGACTGGGCTGTTTCAGAAAACAGTGTTTGAAACAGTCTGAAACTGAGCTACGTCTCCTGCTGTCTTGATGCATACTCAGAGACTTGTTTCCCAGGAGGACCAAGTACGGGTAACTGTGGAAGTGCTTCTAAGATGTGACAAAGTAGTTTCATTCAATACTACTGAGAAGCTTTTACTAAGGACTTTGCTAGTTTGGGTTTTTTTTCACTTGAAGGACTTCTCTTTTATTATTCTTAGAAAATATCAGTTTCTGGCACTCAATTTTCCCAAGGATCTTATGGGATTTATCCTTTAGTTCTGAAATGTAATGCTAATAATAACACCTTTGCATCATTATTTCTTTGCTATGTCCAGATCTCTGTTTTGCTTTTCCAATTCAGTGATACGTTTAAGGAACTACAGTGAATGTAGCTTACAGATTGCTCCTGATTTTTGATCCTGTTTGCATTTTGAAAAAAAGAAAAAAAACCCCTGAACCAAACAAAAAATACTGAAATTATGACTTCTTAAGAGGAATAAGATGAAAAACTTTGGTATGGAGCAATAAAGTTGTTATCAATAGTTGCAAAAGTAACAAAAACTAACAAAAGCAAAAGAACTTGCTCTATTTTTTGATTTCTAGAACAACCTTATTGAAAGCTATTCATACCCACCCATGCAGATGTGAAGTACACAAGATAATTTAAGTGCTGTTAGTACTGCTCATAGGGCTAAGAAAACATCTCTTTATGCATAAGAAGTGGTAATTCTATTCCTCATCACTTGCTGGAATGTGATTTCTATCTGCAGTTATTACCAATTGATTTCTTCTTTCACTGATGCAACAAGGCAGTAGGATCAAGGGTTGCAAAGATTAAAACAGCTGGCTTTGTTAAAAAACTAGGAGACTTGGATGAGATGTTAGGTAGCTCCTCCAAAAATAAAACGTAGGCTGTCACTGCTGTAAGATACCTGCTACAGACTGATGTTAATCAGTTGTACAGAGAAATCAGATTAGCTGATTACAATTCACAAAACAAGGAGGGAAAGGGAGAAATCCTTGTTTTTCTTAAAGTGTGAATACTTACTAGGGCTTAAAATCTCTCTGTATAGGTGTAAACAAAAGTCAGTATTAATCACAAAGCCCGTAATTTGATTCTTCAAAGTACATCAAACTGCTATGATTAATCGTGAGTGGAACAAAAACTCTTTGTTTAGGAAAAACACAGTGTGATATAGATATGAAGAGCCACATGTACACAAAAGGCTAAGTAGGAGTTTAGATGGTGATATTCAAAGCTGCAATCCAGAAAACAAAAATTAATCTGGTGCTTTAGCCTGACAGGCCTCTCGGTTTTTAAAGCTGCATTCTGTTTGCACCCAAAAGTGTGCCAGTTGAGTAAGGACTGAGCAACTTGTTGCTTTGGTGATGTCTAAGGATGATTGGAAACCAGAAGTGTCAATACAATCAAGATCCAGCCAGAGCTGTGTGATAGCTCAGATGCTTTGTAGAGCAGGATAGGATACACTCCTTGCTTTTAAAATGCAAGTAGTAGTTGTTTGGTTTGTATTTTAGAAACTGACCCTGGGTGTGCAAGTTCTTCAGTCTGAGAGGATTGATTCAAACACAATTCCTGTGTCCTAACTTAATGGCTGTGGTGCTGTCTGTAGGTAACAGGCAATCCTTCCTATCTCAAACCATAGCTTTCAATACTCTAAAAATGTTAGGTTTTGTGGGCAAGAACTGGACTGTCCAGTGGTATAGTATCCCTGTGGTGCAAGAACCCTGAGTTCAAGCCCATTTTCTAAAGATACTTTAGTACATAATTGCCCAGAGAGGCTCTTCATTATTCCACAGTGCCCCCAAATGTCTTAATAACTAAGATACTGACCTAGGAAGTGGAGATAAGGGTTTCAATCCTACACTTGGTGATGGCAACAGCAGTTCTACCTCTTCATTAAATTACAGCACTTGTCTGTATCTGAAGGTGGATATTCTCAAGGGAAGGATGCTTCTGTTGGTAGCAGGATGAGAGTGAAGCCTTGGAAGGGACTGAGATTTAGGAAAAGCTGTGCTGTATCTCCCTTCTGGTAATGGGGAGGCTAAGTGATGTACACGTGGAAACACTTTAAAAAGGCTGGGGCTGGGAACCTGGAGATCAGAAATTGCGGCTTGTAGTGTGGCAGGTAGCAGTGTCCTTCCTGAACTGTATCTGTATCCAAAGGCCTACACATGTCTAAATCCTGGGTCTGTTTCCATTGTGTGTTGGGTAAAGTTACCAGTATGGAAATGGAAAATAACTAGATGGCACGTAAACATACCCTTACTGTTCTGCTGAAAGATTGCCATGCTCCCCAACAGCATCCAGTGCAATGCATTCCTGGGGTGACACACCTCTCAGACTGGGGAATTTGGTACTAACCTGTTCTTAGCACAATAGTGAAAAGAATGCTGGTGTGGAATAATATATTTGTGTTTTCAGTTGTTGTGCTGCCTTTGTTCGAATTGTCCTATGTTTTACTTTCTGCTGCCCTTCCTTTCACATCAAACTGAAACTAAAAAGCTGTTGTTAGAGTTCAGGTTGTTTGGAGGTCAAATTTTTACTGAGATCACTTTGGACATAAACACAGCTTTGTGCTTGATTAGGAGCAGTTTGTGCAGCACTGTCCTCTGTTTCTATACTATTGCCACATAACACAGTAAGCCTGTATCTCTTTTCCTTCCCACTAGACTCTAGTTATTGCCCATGAGACTTATATTAAAGGAGTAGTGACCTTGGTTTCTCCCTGTGAACTGAGAATGTAGAGTTGCAATCTTCTGCTCAGCTTCTGTTAGCTGCCTTCTCCCTAGTCCATGGGTTCTGGAGAGCACACAGTCCACATAGATATCCCAGAAGAGCTGAGCCAGGTCCCAGAACAAAGCCCCATGTTTCAAGTTCTCTGATGATTTCAGAAAAATCATAAAGTCCCAAAAGCCACTGACAGAGTCAGAAATGTGAGGCTTTCTCATCTCCAGTAAGACAGCTGAGGAGGATTCCCAGCACTGGGGGTCTGCCCGCCCAAGAGCTAGTGGATCAATTTGACTATAGCAGAGAAGAGGTGTCACGCAGAAAGCTGCCATGATTAGCAGAGAGCGGGTAAGTCTCATGTTACAGTGGGTTCTTCCTCTGCTTCCGAGGTCCATTGTGTCACTAAAATATAAGAAAACCAAAAGAAGCTGAAGAATTTCTCACTCTTGGATGCAGGAACAAATCATGGTACTTTGCACGATGTAGAAGGCACTCGAATGTTAATTGTCTTGCTGCTCCTTAAATATTTGTGTATATTTTTTTTGCATGTGTGAATATAAATACTAGAGGAATTGCAATACTCTGTGCAGCAGAAACATGTAAAAATCATAATCATCCTCAAATCTGTATGATTAACTATCTTATTTGGAACTTCTTCATATTGAAAGTTTTTTCCCATTCTTGATTTACTGATCCCTAACCTTTTTCAGTAGAAATACATCCCTTTTTCCTTTGCTTTTCTTGAATTTATATAAGCCCTTTAAAATAGTCTTCAGAACCACATGGATCAATGGACAGCAGTTGGAAAACTTTTGTTGAAAATGCATTTTAATTATTCAAGTTAATGAAGATTGCGCATTCATCCATTGGCCAGGAGTGTTTTATCTGCTAAAATGCAGAAGAGTTCTGAAAAGAGGGTGTAGGAGTTGTATTTAACATGTATACATGCACACAGAATCATAGGACAGTTTGGGTGGCAAGATACCTTTAGAGGTAATCTAGTCTAATCCTCTGCCATGGGCAGGGACATCTTCAACCACATGAGGTTGAAGAGCCCTGTCCAACCTGACCTTGAATATTTCCAGGGTGAAGCATCTCCTCCACCTCTGAACAGCCTGTTCCAATGTCTCACCACCCTCATTGTAGATTTCTTCTTTAATCTAAATTAACTCTCCTTCCATCACCCCTTGTTGCATCACAACAGGCCCTGCTAAAAAGTCTATCCCCATCTTTCTTATAGGCTCTCTTTTAGTCTGTAAGGTCTCCTTGGAGTCTGTTCTTTTCCAGGCTGAACAACCCCAACTTCCCAGCCTTTCCTTACAGGAGAGCAGTTTCAGCCCTCTGATCATTTTTGTGGCCCTTCTCACTCTAACAGGTCCATGTCTTTCCTGTGCTGACATATTTTACACATATATACATAAAAGTACAGGTGGTTATTGCAGATCACTAACAATTGCCTGTCAAATCTGTGAAATTTGATAAGTAGCATCTATAATGGTTGAAATTCTGAGAATAACCTTTTGTGGACAGAAAGGCCCAGTTGTCTCCATCAGTTTTCGTTTCTAGTATGTGCTTCTATGTTGTGTTTTCAAGCATGCTTCTAGAATTTCTAATATTATAACAAGTTTGGGGGTTGTTTTTAGTGTAGTTCATGGCATATGGAGAACTTCCCGTTTGTGGAAATTAGCAACATCTGAAATCAGCATTTAGGACAAACAATTCTGTTTCACCTATATGCTGGTCATCTGAGTATTCATGCTTTTACATTTTCAGTTTGATTGTTGGCAGGGAGAAGCTACCTCTCTTAATGAGTTTAACTTGATAATCAGCTGGCTTTTTGTGTAGAAAGTCTCTTCCATGAATGATCATGAGGACCAAAAGAAGTGTTCCTTTGCTGCATGAAGAAGAATGCCAAAGGCAAGATATGGATGTGCAGAGGAATTGTACCTGAAAGGTAGCTCAGGCACAAACCTATGTGCAAGAGTGAGCTGCTTTGTGGGAAATACTTCACTGTAGAGCTAAAAGACTCTTCAGAGACTGCAGTCCTGGCAGTGATATTCTTACCTAGCCCCCTGTCTGGCCACCTGGTCAAGTTCTGGGAATGTTTTTGAGGTATTCATATTTTACTCTCCAACTGTTTAGAGTCACTTTTTAATCTGAGATGGGATCTCATGAGAAGAACTGGCTTGACAGCCTTAGCTCTGAACCTTCCATTTAATGGATAAGGGGGGCAGCTTGCTCTTCCCACTCTGCTTTACCTACTGAGATGCAACTTAAGATGGTGGTAGTAATGAGGTTGTCCTCATGCTGCTCTTAAGATATTCAGAAGCATCATTCTTATGTACCCTGCTTCACAAGGCAGGTTTTGATTGCTTTCTCAGAAGCAGACCAAAGTACATCCTGTGAGTCACTACTTCATTCTTGTTTGTGCATCAGAGCCCTTCCACGGGGCAGTGGACACCTGTGCATGTATACTGTGCAGCATGCACATACCTATCTGTTTACTGAGACTTTTTCAAGTGACATAATTAATTTTGTTTACTGAGCTTCTAGTTTTCAAAGCGACTTAACAATCTCAGATATGACCACGGGGGTGGGGAGGCAGATATGGGACAGCAGGAGTGAGGGCAACCCCAACACCAGATAGTTCAGACAAAGGGATACTAGTAAAATGGGCTAATAATACTAAATAGTAGTAATAAAATCCTTAAAATGGTGGTTCAGTGACTTGGACAGGGCCCATCCGGTTTGTACAGGTTTACTCCTGAACTAGTTGCTGTGCATTTTCTGCTCCCCAGCACCTGTCAGAAACTTTCTAAGTTTTTTGATTTTTTTTTTCAGGGGTTTTGGATTTGTCAGAACAAAGAGTCAGCCCTGGACAGGGAGCTGGTAGGGTGTTAATATGAGGGTGGGTGCCCTTGAAGGTGTGATGTGAATGCCATTAGTCAGGGCGAGTAGCAAAGGCCACTAGTCCTTATAGTCTGGTCAAACTCAGGCAGCATGGTACTGTTAGTCTTCCTCAAGGTTCAGGATTTCATTTTTTAGGTAGTTGAGTGCTGAAGGGATGCTCAGGAAATGCCAGATTTCATTAATCTGTTACCTGCCCATGTGGCTGATGCTTCCATGCAATTCCCCCCACGCCCTCCAATCTTTAGATCTTTCTGTCTATAAATTGAAGTTTGCACGTGTGTGTGTGCGTGTGTGCTCTATGCACCTTCTGGCTCTTTTTTCCCTTCACTCCCCCCTCCCCCTTCTCGCAGTTTCATCTCCCCTTCCACTCCCCGTCACGAATAACGCCGTACAACAACAATTTATAAGTTACGAGCAGTTCCTCTACCTCGGAGCTGCCGGGGCGGGTGCCCGCGGGGAGCCCCGTCCCGCTCCCCGTCCCGCTCCCGTCCCGCCGCCGCCCCCAGCCCTTACCTCTGCGCTCCGGCGGGCAGGGCAGGCTCTTCGCGCCCGCTGCCGCCGCCGCCGCGCTCCTTAAGAAGCCGGAGCGGGCAGCCCCGCTGAAGTTTTTACGTCAGGGCTCGGGGGCAGCCCCCACCCCCGGGCCCGGCCGCTGCTCCAGGGCGCCCGAGGCTCCCCCCTTCCCTGCCCTGCCTGCTCTCCGGTGCCTGCGGACCCCGGACAGCCTGGGGGCTGCGCTGCCTCTTGCCGAGGGGGCTGCAGCAGTGACAGACTCGGCAAATCTGCAGCCCTCCCCTTGCCCCTTCTCCTACTAGTGCTGCATCGGCGGAGGCAGGAGGGGAAAAGGAGAAAGCAAACCTGGGAGTTCAAGTTGTCCAGACCTGGCTCAGCCCTCAGGTGTCTTGCTTGATGCGTATGGCTGTTGGAGGACAGGAGTCTCTGTGGCACAACTGGAGCTATCTGCTGGCTATGGCTCAGCCCTTAGGGCAGCAAGTCCAGCTCTCCTGGGATCTGAAGCAGAGACCCAGAGAATATCAGAGTCACAGAAGAAAGCCAGTCAAGGCATTAATTGCAGTAGTGGGGCTGAGCTGCTCACTGCAGCTCAATTTACACATACAGCTTTACCTAAAGAAGAGCTGCCTTGGAGGGCTGTGCACTCCCCTACAAAAGGGAGCCCTGGCTATGTTTTCCCTCACAAGAAAAATAATGTGGTCTAATGTTGTTGCATTTTCTCTCTGTCCCTCTCCCTTGTCTCCTCTTTGTAGCTGCTGAAAAACCTCAATGTATTGGAGCAATGGGCTAAGCTAGTAGAGAAGGGTAAGGAAGCCATGGGTGAAAGGGCTGTCTCCTGGTACGTGCAGCACAGAGAGGAAAAGCCTGAGTGCAGCTCTACAAGTGACAACTCTGCCTGTGTTCGCTGTATGCCCCTGGCATACAGCCTGAAGAACTGGGGCTCTAAGACCAGGGTACTAATCAGTTTTGGGCATGACTTCCTTAACAGTAGCAATCTGAAGCAATAGCGAGGGTGAGACCATTCTTTTTCTGAACTCTGTAGTTCATAGGCCAAATAATGTAGTGTTCTGCTGCCTGTCTGAAGCCAGTGCAGCTGCACCAGTCCATACAAGTTGGGCAGAAACTCATTTGTTTTCCCAAGACTTTCACTGGCAGCTCCCTTCAGTCTTTGTGCTTGGAACCATAATCCCTTCTCCAGGAAGCACCTGTGCTTCAGTAGCACCAGGCTTATCTTTGTTGAAGTCAGTGGGGCCACACTAGTTTATATCATTGGAAAGTTGGTTTAAACACTGGTTTCTCTGTTGTTCATCAATACCTTTATAATTTGAGTTCTTTCTGTCCATCCAGTCCATGTAAATGGAGAAGCATCTTCCTTTCCTAAACCTTGATCTTGTGGTGTGTCTATGATAACAAACACAACTTTTCTCCTGGTGCTTTATCTCCTCTTTGCAATAACCAGTCCCTGTGAAGGTGTATTTTGTGTAAGTAATGCTACTGTTGAGCAAAAGTGAAAGGAACTTTCTGGGGATGAGAGGGCATCTGACTAGAACCTCTATAAATAGGTATATTGTTGGACTTTGGCAAATTTGCAAATGTTCCATGTACTTACCAAGAATTGTGGGGTTGGGAGTGGGAATAGTGATCACCAACTTCTGAAACAGACTTCAGGATGAACTGCAGAGTGCAATGCTTGCAAGGGACCCTTGCAACATGATGGGGGCTTCTTGTACATAGGATCTCCAATGTTTCTTCTCTGTGCTATTGAATACAAGCTATTCCAGTTGATGACTTCTGGGTTCTAGGGCTGAAACGATCCTTAAGAATCAGCCTTTCTTTTTAAGTCTGCTCTGTAGGAGCTGATTCTGGGTTCTGGGCCCATGTGCAATTTAGAAGTGCCCTTGGCAAGTGAGTAGCCAGCATTCTTCTCCTGGCCTCTATGTTTAGGGGCTGAACTGGGTAAGGGAGAAAAGGAAACTGTGCCTGCATGACAGAGGTGCTGTGATGTAACTTAAAGGCAGCTCAAGGGTAGAAAAGGCTCTGAGTCAGCTTGTGTTTATGGATGGCATGGGTGCAGGAGGCCAGGCCAGAGCAGGATTAGGATGCCATAGGGGTGGGTTTTGCTGATGTTTCTGGCTCTGCGATGCGTTGTTCTAAGAACCCCTCCCTATGCTGTTAAGAGAAGAGCAAAATGCTGCAACTGGAAAGGAAAAGGTAAAATGTTTCTTTTGAGCTGCTACATTTCTGCCACCTACATCTGTGGGTTCGTTGTCAGGAGGTGAGTTTATTTAATTGAGTCCCTTCTGAGGTACACTTTATCTAGTTTTGGATCAAGAACAACATTGGTTTCATTCCACTCAGAGCCCTGGTAGACCCAAGGGTCCTGAACCAGGGTTCTCACAGAAATGAGAGTTGCTGCTCAAGGGAAATACTGCTACAGATAAAATACTCGACTCTACAAATACTTCCTGAGCCTACTACACTCTGTTCCCGCTGAACCAGTGCACTCATATTCTATTACTGGAAAAGAGGTTTCTGATAATTAGATTGATCACCTCAGCCTCCTAGTGGAGAAGAAATATGGAAGGATTGTCCATTTCATTCAGTTCCAGATACTCTCCCTCAGTAAATATTTCTGTGCCCTTTCTAGGCTATCAATAATTGTTCTTTCTTTGCAGTGCATGATGTATTCCCCTGACAGCCAGTGTTTGCATCTTCAGTGGGTCTACGTATCTTATAAACTTAATTCAGATGCGATGTAGGCCACATCCAGAGTCGTTTGTAGAAGGATATTTTTATCAAGAGAAGTTGATTTTTTTGATTTTTTTTTTTTTTTTTAAACTTGTGGATGAGATAGAGGTTTCAGATCATATAATGCTACAGAAAGAATGCTATTCCTACCAGAAAAATATAAAAATAAAATATAAACAGAAGTTAGAACAATCAGCTTATAGAAAGAGGGAATGAGAAGTGATACAAGTAGGAGGCCACTTCACTGGTTTTTGAATAGAACTATGTGCACAATTGCTTCCTTCCTGCATTTTCTCCTGGTAAACCTTCTGATGTGGTTTAACATTAACAGAGAATAGGCAATGGCTTATGATTGCTTGAGCTAAGTAAGCATTTGCAAATTAAAAAAAAATGTTCAGCACTGGGACTTAGAGACAGCAATGTGTGATGGTATGTACAGCTTGCCTGTTACTTTCATGAAGTTGCTACACCTGGACTCACTGTTAAGCTTCGTAAAATGTTCTGTGTGATGAAAGGTGCGTGTTTAAGCCTTACTCAAAAGAAAATAAAAAAAGTTTAAAGATATATTCTTAGATGAAAGCTTAAGTTTTGCTGAATTGGGTTCCAAATGACAGGTTCTTATTGCTGTCTGGAGGTAAGTGACAGCAAAGGCAAAACTTGTGATTCTCAGAGAAGGGGAAACCCAGAGGTCTGGTAGTTTTTAAATTCGTGGTACATGGCAGAGGCTTGACTTTTTTTTTTCTTCAAACCCACAAAGGCAAAGTGTAGAATCCTACTCCTGTTTATACCTTTTCCAGTTCTCTTTTAAGCAGGATATTAAACTGTCTTTAAAACTGGCTCCCTAATGAATATACCTAAGAGCTTCTTGGAAATAAAATTAAATACTTGATACAAAGTATGTTTGTGGATCTTTTTTAGTAATTTTTAAAATTACATTTAGAAGGCTTTGAGTCAGGACTCTGAGTGGTTTCAGTAAAGGACAATGACAGGTTCTTATTGCTGTCTGGGTTTGAAGAATACCTGTTTTTAAAAAAAAATATTTTTGGCTAGTAAATCATATAGGATAGCGAGAAGTCTGTATCCTATTAGCAGGAGACTGATGTTTTGTAAGTGGAAAGAGGGGCAGAATTGAACAAATTTTTCACCACATTATTTGATCACACCTGTACCCCCATCCAGGGTGGCTTATGTAACTCTTGATAAATAATCTATATCCAAGTTCTGGTATCTAAATATGATTTTTTAAACTTCTGATGTCAAGTTGTCTGACTTTCTCTTTTTTTTTTCTGGAGGATTGAACCTGCACTCAGTGTTTGACTCCACATGGCTCTAAACAATCCTCTGGTTCTATTCTCTGTTGAAAATCACCAAATGTGATGCAACATTTAATTGGTTCTAACTGTTGGAGAGATGTAGTTCCTTAAATACCAAATCCTTCAGTGCTCTATGCTGTTGTTGATGACCAGAAATGTCTCCATGGAGTAGGAGACAAGACATGGGGCAGGCAGGAGCCCAGTGCACTTCTGTGCCAGGAGCTGGAGCCCTTAGGCTCTCTGGCCTGTGCCTGAGGAGTGGCCTTGAGACACTGATGACTTAGGCAAGCTTTGTGGTGCTCTGCTTCTCCTCTAGTTCTCTGTTGGGACATACTTCTGAGCTCTGCTGGATTTCATGGAGTTTGAGAAGTGCTAGTGAAAACAGTCCTCTGACAGTCTTCAGTTCAAACTTCTGCTTGCAGTTCTGTTACCAACACTAGATCAAGTTGGCTGTGGCTGGACCCTGGTGTAATTTATGTTCTTCTACTGTCTAGCTTGAGTTTCCTAATTTGTGGCTATTACCCCTAGTATTGCTCCATGAAGAAGAATTTGGCTCTGGTATCTTTGCAGCTATTTGAAGGGAAGCTGCAGGCGCTCTCTAGATCATCCCTTCGTCCCCTCTTTACCAGGCCCGGTAAGCCAAGTTACCTCAGCCTGTCTTCATGAGGTAGCAGGAGACCATCTTGGTTGCTGTATGTTGCTTTGGCTCTGTGAGCACATGTAACACTGCTGTTGTCAAAGGGCTTCAGTATCTCACCCCACAGAGCCTGGTAGTGCCTCTGACTTGTCACCTTCCTTGGCTAAACCTTGGCCAGTTAGAAGTTGCAAATATTTAGGTATTTCTTTCCTGATGCATGCTACATCTGCTATTCTCCTTCCCTGTAGCTTTAAAAGACAATGTTTCTATTGTTGCTAAGACCTACCTTTAAACCTTTCTAGAACACAAAGTCTAACATCCTGGTTAATTTCTAGACCAGTTGAATGCATAGATTTTTGTGGTACTGAAGTTTGGAATGCAACTTGAGTCAGGAGCAACTGTTTGTGGTATTCGTCTGGAATACCACTGGGTTTTTCTAGTTGCTACTGATGATTACTTGTATATTCAGAGAAATGTGTGTGCAGACCTTCACTATGAGCTGGTGATGCAGTTAGTATTTTATATAAGAAAACTATGTCAAAGTTAGTTTGTACAGGATTTGTAGTTCTTGATATCTTCTCAATAAAGCTGATGTTAGGTGAATATTCGTGTGGCATGCAAGCCATACCGTGCATTTTGTTTTGTTCCCTGCTTGCCATCAAGGGAGTTGTATTCCTTTTCTGGTGCCCACACTGTGTGGCAGATCTCTAGATCTCAGCACTTAGAGGTTTAATTCTTACTGACAGATATTCTCATCCCATTTCAGCACTGAGTAGGACTTTGTTTATTAGGGCCTTTTGCATCACTTGTGTGTTTTGGCCTTAATGTAAATGGGTCATTGCACATTCTCTGTCCCCTACTGGCTTCTGCTTCTGCCAGGTTTGAGGAACTGCAGCTCCTTGTTAGAAGAGATTTATTTTCCTTAATAATGTGTTTCTCGCTCTCTCCCTGTCTACTAACTGTTGTATGTGAGCAATTCTGCCAGCAGGACCATATTTGGAATGTTTCCCCAAGAGTAAACTGAGGTGACGTGTCTGAAGTTTTAAGTGGCTTCTTTGCTGACACTTAAATGAATTGTGAAGGAGGTAACACTTCTTGTGGCAAATGGATTTAACAAAAGCTTTGGAAAGACATGTGGAGCAGGTATTTTTACAAGTGCAAGCTAAGCAGTGTTGGTTAGAACACAAATTCATGTTTTTGAAAATGTAATTTGGTGACACGTGAAACTATGAATGCAAGTGACCTTTGTAAAGAATGTGGCCATATTTCTATTTAGACTAAAACATTGCAAGAAAATAATATATCCCCCCTGAACTGATTAATATAATCTGTTAAAAGTTAACTGTTCCTGTGGGCAGATTGTTTCACATTAGCCATGCAAGAGCTTTTGATTCATTTTAATGACATCCTGGATATTTTATACACACAATTATTATTTCTTGAATTAAGGGATTCATTGCTGCTTGGTTGCTGGACTGATATGTCTGTATTCCAGAATTAAGTCATGGTTCTTCCTGATTCAGCCCCTCATGTACTCACAGGCAGTGAAGAAACCCTTCTCACCATCAGGCACTCCGGGCAGAAGGGAGAGTCCCCCTGTGTATGTCATGGTTAAAAGAGTGGTTCAGTGGAACATGTTTTCATAAAACTGCCACTAACATCTAAGCAAGCATGGCTATTATGGGATCAGTTTCTGCCAGGGTGTTACAGACAAATCTTCAGGGGAAGAAAAACACTTTCACAGTGTGCTCTTTCCTGAAGGTGAGTAGGATTGCAATGTGTTGTCTCCTACCTTTCTTGCTCTAAGGGTGTTTCTTTTCTGCAGCTGTTGGGATGAAAAGGGTGTTTGAGTATGCCTGCCTCGGGGCTGCTCCTGTGCCAGGCCAGGGTACCGGCCCTGCCAGAGTCACACTGGCCCCAGAGCACAGACACTCCCCTGCCAGCCAGGCCCTGACACTGGCAACCTGCGTGTTCAGACCCAGAGCTGTTTGGGGAAAATAGGAAGAAACTGCAGTGAGGACAGCAAATTATGAGGGCCAAAAATTAGGTCACAGGAGATTCTGGAGAGTATGAGAATATTCTGTCTCCTGTGAAAGGGATGGACGTGTGGGATTTTTGGGTTTTGTTGGCTACCTGCTCATTGTCAGATAGTCCAGCAAACAATCTCCTTTACTATATGTTCTGCTACTAGTTCTGGCCTACGGTTCCTTGGCACTCTTGCATCTCTAAACCACAGATGTGATGCCTTGTACATACACTAATAATACTGCTGCTGTCACAGCAAAATGGTTTTTTTCTGTGCAAGACCTGTCATGCATAACTTATTGTCAGGGAAATCTGCCTTCTTGAATGATTTTTCATAGTGAAGTAGTACAAGTTCTGTCATTTAATATACTTAGATGAGGAAAACCCCATATGTTTTCAGTAGGGAACAATGTGATACAATGTGATAGAGGCACATAGAGTATTGTTGGGTTTTTTTAATTTAAAAAAATCCCAAACCCCTTCATTTTTAATTATTTTTTGATAACTCGGACTACCCAGCCTTTGAAACTTCCTTTTTTATGTGCCCTCTGAAACCTGTTCTCAAAGGGGGTGCTACAAAGATAACGCTAGAGTGAAAATTTTATGTAGTAAGTTTATCTTATATTGGAGCTTCTAGAAAGACTGTACTTTGATTTAACTAGGTCCTTTCTCTCCTATTATTAACTAGGCACAGCTAAAAAGCTGGGTATTTCACAAAGATTATAATTTTTTTTGAATATCTGTGTGCAAAGGTTGTCTCAAACTTATTAGCCAACCAGGTCTGCCTAAAACCTGACCTCCCTGGGCTTGGTGGCTAAAGGTCACCTTTGAGTGAGACAGTTCCTGTCCTAGAGATCTTGTGTTTAGAGTGAAAAATGCCCAGCCAAATCAGAGGAAGGAAAACTCAAGCAAAAATATTATGGGATCTGAATCTTTTCCCTTCCTGTCAAGCACTCTGATCCAACAGCACATGGACAGGATTCTGCTGTGTAAGGGAATTGTTTCTTTCTGCAAATGAGACAGTTTTCATTCTTGAGTTCAGGATCTCCTCATTACACAAAGGAGAACTTAAAATCTTTAATTTCCTGAAGCTTTTCAGTGAATGCTGGAGGGCACTATAATAGTTCTAGTTTCTTGGAACTGCTTTCTCATTGCACAGAAATCCTGATCAGCACTTGTTGTCTGTAAACTATGTTATTTTTACCAATTTTTAATGATATCTGTAAGAGTAACTTCAAAATGGAGCAAATCTTGCAACAGAACGGAAATAGGGGTGAAACGACCAACTCCAAAGCAAAAGGACTTGTTTGTGCACTTTGCATCCATCTGAGTTCACTGTTGTGCCACCTGTAGAGCAGGGCATGTTGACAAGGGAAGAGGCCTGGGGAGGAAATGGATGGTCAGGATGTCAAATGCCAGCCTAAACATATGAACGGAGTATGGAGGTTTTGACTGTGGTCCTTGTATTTTAAAAGTAACTTGAGCCTTCTGTTTGAAAGCACTGATTGAAGCTGCTTAACATGACCACGAGCACTGGTACAGCAAGAGCTGTACAGCCATTCTCTAATTATGTCATTCTTGGTGTGTTCTGGAGCAAACCAGGCTGCTACAAATCGTGTTTTGGGAAGAGGTCCTTGTTAGGGAGGTAAATGTCTGTTTACATTAAGACAAAGAGATGAGTGGAAGCATGCTTTGTGTAACTGCACTAAGGCTGAAAGTGATGCTTTGCTAAACTGAAGTGCTATAGAGAGGTGGAGCTTTGTGTCCCCCATGCTGCTGCTGCCACACAGCTCAGCACACCGAGCAGGGGAAAGCCAGGTGGGTGTTGTGCCAATGTGATCTGGGCGGTTCCTTCAGCTTGACAGCACGAGGTGCTGTTCAGCGCAACTCCCATCACCTTTGTGCAAGGGTCCTTGGACACTGTTTGTGCTGAGTAAAAGCTGCAGGTCCCAGGAAAATCACTCGGTGCTGCTGGGAGGGGAAGAGGCAGTTGTTTCTCTAAGAAAATGAATTGTTTGGTGGCTCTGCAGCTCCACAAGGCATCCAGGTGCCCCGTCACCTGGATTGGACAGGAGGGGTGGATCCATTCAGGTTTCTGCCATACTAAATACCCCTTTCTTGGAACAGCAGAGCTTTTATGTACTGATAAGAGTGTTTCGCTGTGCTGTGAGTCCATAGCATCCTAAGTAATACGTGTGTTGAAGAAGCCCCTCTAAAGAGCAGGTACATAATAGGTGTTTAAAACCTCAACAGTTCAAAGGCCTGATCTATGGAAAACTATCTGGAATTAATAAGCTCAGTGCTTATTCTGTTTTAAGACAAATTGTTAAATTTTTATCTTGGATCTAAAGTGTGAGGGCAACATGCATAAGGATATTGATTATTGTTTCCAATATGCACAAAATACTTTCAGAGGAATCAAATGGGGAAACCGGGAGCTGCCAGTTGTTACCTCAGTACTTTCTGGGATTTATACAGAAGCAAGTTTAGCACAGCTGTCTTGAAGTTACTGTTTTAAAATTTCTCTCAAAACTTGCACAAACAGCACTAGGTTTGAGGTATTTAGGCACATTTCATTCTTGCGAATAACCTGGTTGGCATCTCAGCTGGAGGTTGAAAACCTGTCAGTACTATTTGCTCGTATCATTATTTGGCTGGGCACTGTCCTGGTTAGACTGCAGAGAAGCAGAGGGTGTTTATGTGGGTGGGGGACACTTCTTTCTGCATAGGTGGCAAAACAGGTGTTATAAATGGCAGCGTGTCACCAGTGTGTAATGTAAGGAGTGTGTCAAGCTCATGCCTTGGGCACCAGTTAAAACACAGTTTTAACAAACTCTCAACTTCTTGGTGTAGCGCAGATGCAAACACACTGCTTCACAGTCTCTACAGCAAATTCAAAGCCTTTAACAGTTGGTCTGATGGCTGAGGAAATCTGTGAATATATGAGATATATGTATACACATAAAGTCTATCTGAGAACTGGACTTGGATCAGGAGATTTGTTCCGGTTTCTGCCTTTTCAGTGTCATGTAACAGTGTGTATCCTGAAGAGGACCAAACCCTGGGTCAGTGCTACGGACTAACCTCAGTCTTTGCTGGGGTACTATGGGGAGACTGAGGCACTGGTTAGGTCAGTGCTGAGAGCACTGACCTGTTTCACTCATGTATGATGGATGCTGGGCACAGCTGCAACCTGCATCCAAGAGCAGGCAAAAAACATTTAGTTCCTTCATGCTTTGAGTTACCAGCTTCCATGGGGAAATTCTTATACAGGCTCAGAAAGTGCCACACTAAAGCATGGCTTGTTATATTATTAGTGGTAAAGATGAGGGGCGTCTTGTGACGTATGACAGAAACAAGGTCTTTTAAAGAAAAAATTTAACAAGAACAAATCAACTGACACTTGATTATGGGTTTTCTACAAATTAGAACATTCAGAATTATGCTGCCCTCAGCAGCTGGTGGTTGTTCAGTAAAAACACATTAAGTGGATGTCACTTCTGGTCTGACATGAAGTCCTTGTACTTACCTAAATGTTGTGTATCCTCTTGTGTTACACACTCCCATTAAATAACTTCTTCAACAAACCTACAAAAATGTGCTTGCTGAGTTCTGAACAACTAATCACTAAACTGAATTGTAGTATGTGCAGCTTTAAGATAATGTTTTTATGACCTTTGCTTACAATAGTACCATTTTGAGCATCACTACTACTAAAATTCCTATTAATTTTTTTCTTTAAGCTTTCCAAGAGCACTTAACCAGTCTGTGTGGTATTACTGATGGATGATTCATGTTAAATTAACTTTTCAGCTCTCATGGGTAGGAATCTATAATAAGTGCATTCAGAACAAAAGAGGATTTTTTGGGGTTGTAAAACATGGCTTGTTGTGTTGGTTTTGTTCTTGATAGCAAGTGCCCCAGCAAGATCACCCTTCAGTGGTTTGTGCTGTAATTGCAAAAGTTTTCCAAAACAATTCTAAGAATCTTTTTCTTATAAAATCAAAAGCCAATATGCATCCATCTCTATATTGCTTTTCTATTCATATGCTGCAAAAGACTTAACCCTTATTTTATGGAATGGCTGTCTATTCTAATTATAGCCAAAACATTGCATGTTTATATTGAGTTTATAGAAAAGTCCTATATTCAAATGACAGGAAATAAAAGTGGATGATAGCAGATCCATTAATGAGAGTGTTCCCCTAGTCTATAGTTCTAAATGAGAAACATGCTTCAAATACATAAGCTCTGGAGATACTAAAACAAAAATGCATTTTGTTTCCTTGTCGGGAGCTGGAGAAAACAAAACAATGTCAGTTGTTATCTGGTACCTGCGACATGCATGCCTTCAGTTTTCCCAGGCTGGCTGCACTGGAGTTAGTCCAGGGATAAAAAAAAAAACAAAAAGGAAGCTGAGTTTCATTCGACAATCCATTGAAATGATGGCCATATTTCCTGGTTATTACGATGTAATTATTTAAAAAATACTTTGAAGGCCTCATTATAGACTTCTTCTCACTATGCAGTTCAGACTTTTGAGCTGCAGAAGGCTTCCCTCAACTTACAAAAGCATGCAGGTCTCGCTCAACTCCGTGGATCCAGCAGCTGGGGCTGGTGCAGGCCCATGCATGTTGGGAAGCCTGCGTGCAATGTCCCCTCACAGACAGAACCACATAGCTTTAGAGGTAAAGCAAAACTCCAGTTAATTTCCACTACTACAAAGATGATGATTCCTTGAAGACAGAAATTAAATAAAACTAAGAGAACAAATACAGAGGGGAAAATTATTGACAATTAAAAACTACTCCGTTCCATGTTCATGACATTTTTAATACTCATCTTGCTAAGATGCAGAACAAGGACTATTGAATTTCCATTCATTAGCAGCCAACAGGATATGAATGAGTATTAACTTCAAACAAAAACTTGATTTATAACAACATCAAGTTGTGCACTTAAAAAAATAATTACAAATCATTTTTAAAAGGAAGAGTAACAGTGGAAGCAGTAATGAATATAAAACATGACTGATTAGGCTTAAAATATAGCTTCAAGTATTCTATAGCATTTCCTCAGATTTGTCTCATCCATTTGTGCAATACCCATCTTTGCATAGTAAAGAAAAATTGGTTAAACTCCAGCCTTAAATAATCTGTTTCTTTGAACATGCACCTATACAGCTGTGAATTTGCCTGGCAGCCTTCTCCTTTAGGAGTATCAGACCAAATCAGTAAGATCATGCAGCATACCAGAATGAGCTATACAGTTACCACAGTTTCTTGTCCAGCTGAGTAGGTAAATAATGGGGCAAATGCAGCGTGGATGAAATGGAGGCAGAGTCAACCTGGTCTTCTTTTGACAACACTTTGCGATGAACAAATCAACACTAAATGGATATGCACTTCCCAAAGCACAGCAAAGGTGCGATGTAGAAAATCAACACCTACCAAACCCAGTTTTTTAACTATTTACTACCATGGGAAACACATCAGCCTGTACCTACTCTGAGCTGTGTTGTCACTTGTGCACACACAGGGCAGAAAGTAAATGTGTTCTTCCACATACACACAATGGCTGATGAGTGGAGCACAAATTCAGCCAAGAAATTGTAATTCATATGAAATGGCTGGTGTAAATAAAAGTTACTCCAGCACTGAACATATGTACATAGTAGTTGGGGACCACTGTGGTCTGATTTAAAACATCACATCACACACTAACAATGTTGTTTATGAAATGCTTCTTCAAGGTTTATTACACAGGTAGTTTATGTATATCCAGTTGATTTTACTTACTTTAGTTTTTGATAACCACTAGTGTTTCTGTTGTGGGTTATGCTCGCTTTGGAAGCGCAACCCTAACAAAGTTGGACATTAAGTTCCAAAGCAAAGCATTTTTAGAGAACCTTAACACAGCTGCAAACATTTTTGGTTTGCTATCAAAGGATTGTCAACTTAGCTCTGCTTGAAATGAAGCAGGAACTTTTCAGAATGAGATTTGTAATTCATATTCATATGAACTACCTGTGTGTAGCACCTTTAACCCATAATGTAGTAAGTGCTAATGTGATTGTTAAAGCTGATTAAAAATATTTAATAACTGTCAAGCAAAACAATATATTGTAGCTCTCTTGTGAGACTGTTGAATTGAACATTATCATAGTAAGAAAAATAACTGAAATTATGTTTTCAAAGTACCGAGAAATCTGCAGCATTTTCTTAATGTTTTGGCTCTTAAAGCAAACTTGGGAAATGAATTTATGCTGAACAAAGATGGACTAAGTAGTGTAACTGGGTTTCACTTGTTACTAGTATCCAACACTTGAATTAAATCCAAAATTACAAGAGTCTTTAATTCTGATTATCAGATGCAGCAATTAAGTTATAAGTCAAGATGAAAGGTATGAGCCAGGCTGTACAGCTCCATACTCTTAGGGAGGCCTTAACTAGACATTTTCCCATGCTTTTCCCAAGGCAGATGCAGCCAGGCTAGCCTGGTTCCTAAGGATTGAGGTACTGCTGCCCAGGACTTCTCTGCAAAAATCTGTTTGTACACAAGGTGTATCTAAAAATAATTCTGATAAACAACCCACTGAAATTACATGGCATTTTGTACACGTTGTGATGGTAACTGACTATCAGTAGCCGAGGGTCAAAGTATTAAACTTTGAAAAGTGAGATGCATCAGAGATACAGGGAGTGAGTTAGAAATGTCAGTCACTTTGCATGTTGCTTTGAGTGGATGGGCAGAAGGCAAGAGAAGAACAACTCATTCCAAGCTTTTAACAATTTGTGAGTACTTTAAGGCTCATTCAAGTTTTTATTTTACAGGATCTAGACAGGAAAAAAAAGAGCTATAGTTAAAAAAAAAAAAAAAAAAGCTTGGCACTTCCGTGATTAGTTTGAGAGGGTGTTACTTATCTTATACTATATTATGGAAAAGTCTGTATAATAGCCAAAAAGTAATCCAGACTTATAGTCAATACATAGATATGCATTTATACATTTTAATTGTTTTTGGTTTCAAGCATACAAACTTTAGATCACATCTGTTTGGTGTCAGAACTCCCTGCATCTGCATGCTGTTATCTGCCTTTTTTGAGCAAGCCCAGAACATCTGCTGTACAACATGCTACAGAAAAAAGGGGGAAGAAAAAAACCCAAAACCAAACCCAACATCAAAAATAGATTTACATAAAGAATAGAACCTTTTTATATGGAAATTCTTTTCTCTCATATATATATATTTATATATAATTTGTGAAAATGATACGTCAAAATCTTATTTCCATATTTACACTTTTTCTTTCTTGGAAAAAATTCCATCCATCATCCACTAGCTTCCATACCTAACAGACTCCTGACCTAGGAGACCGAAACAGGGTGGATAGCAAGCTCACGGAGCAGGGAACCCTCAAGTCCAGCAGCAGGATGCACTGCGTGGCTGGAAAAGCTATGGAAGCCTGGCACTGGCTTCCCAGGGGATTGTATTTATTGGGCTGCAGATTCTGCTTAGGGTCAGCTTGCTAACTTGGTTGTTTTTATGTGAGCCATGCAGGTTACCCTTTCAAAATTAGCTCCTCATGCCACTGGAGTTTGATAAGAAAAAGGAAGTCATGCGAACTCAAGTGAAGTTAGAGTGCCAGCAGGCTGGGAAGAGAATCTTCTGCTATTCCATTATTTGGGAACAGTTCTCTTATTGCACTTGGTCTGTGTGTCTCCTTTGTTTGAGAAAAGGAAAAAAAAACCCACCTGATTTTGAATCAGTTTGCTTGTAACACTTGTCAGTTAATGTTAACAAGAGAAAGGTGAATAGAGGAAGTATTTCCAACTTATCTCCAGAAAGGACAGTGTTCTACCAACTCATATTACAATGTCCCAACACTGTGTTTATAGTTACTGTTTCTCATGTTCTTCTTTGTAGATTTAGTTCCTGTGCAGCTACAGCAAAGACATTGTACCCAAAATCCAGCAGTGCAAGAACCAGGTTTTTGAATGGCATTTCTTCAGATGGGGCCTTGCTGACTTGGATCGAACCTTCGTTTTTTGACATTTCTTCCAGGTTGCATCAAAAGGAGATGAAAACAGAAAAATGCAAGATATTAGTTAGATATAATAGGAACAAAGCCATTGCTAAGTCATAGTCAAGTAAAAGGCTCACACTGAGACAGCTTAACCAGTAACTTTTACAACGGCTAATTATTTAAGGAATTTGGTTGCATGCTTTCTGTAGCATAAGATCAAGTACCAGTTTCCTTATGCAGTTTAAAGATCATGCTGGCACACAGAACTCAGTTATTTCTGTAGTACTCAAAGTGGTGCTCTAAATTTGCAGAAACTTTCAGCTGCCAGTAACACGTGTCTCCACTAGGCCAGGAATGCATGTGTACAACTAAAGAGAATGACTCATAAGTGCCAGGACTGGCAATACATCAGCACATGGCAGCTGAGTTTTCAGGGCAAGTGCCCATCTCTGGCTACACCAGAATGCTGCTTATGTAATCCAGCGTGCCAGAAAAGTGAGTGCCTCTGTGAGCTCTTACCGCACTATTGACCATAAGTGAACCTTAGTAAGGTGAAAAAGATAGGAGAGACATTGCATTCGAAGGAGACTGGACAGTTTGTAAATTGTGGGGTTAAATTGAATGTTATTAGTGTACAGCAAGCTGGTGATATCCAATCTCCTGCGATGTTGATGTCCTATGTCAAACAGCAAGACATCAGGAAGCAACAACAAAAGTTGGGTGCAACTTCCCCAGTATCTGGCTTTATGTGGGGCATCAAGCAAGGGGCTCATGCATTTAGTTTTAACATTGGGCATACACACCACTACCGCCACCAAACCAACATGCAAAAAATACAGAACAGGAATTCATTAATTCCCTAAAGATACAGACCAACCCCTAGATTTTCTGGTTTTTGTGACCCTGCTAACCACTACTGCTACAATATTTATAAATATTCTATACACAAAGTTTGTCTGGTGGTTTAAGAGACTAGTGGATGTATGCAAAGCCAACTTTTTTTTGAGAAGACTTTGAGAGGCTGGTGGTTCTTGTCAATTCTTTGTTTTGTTTGGTTTTTCCCTTGGACACCTCTGCCTGAATTTTTGCAAGATGAATGCTGTGTTCATCTTTGAGTCATTTCCCCTCCAGGAGGGCTGTACTAATACTCCTTTTGAATGAGGCTGACATTACTTCAGTCTCTCAAGCCCTGCTCCTCTGTACTACAGGTGAATTTGGGATGACCAAATTATTTTTTCAGGCCAATTTGCAAGAACTGCATGCTAGAAAGTATGAATATAATAGAACTCTGTTGAATGTGAGCTAAAGGCTGCTGTGCATCTGCTTGTCCTGCCAGTTTCAATGGGAAAAGGACATGTCTGTTTCTCTTCCTCCTCCCCTTTTTTAAATACCATCTAGCTTACTTGAATGCGGGCACTACCCATTAACACCTAAATAGTCAGTTGTTTTAGATCAACAACATACGTGAAAAATCCAGATGATGTAACCTGTCCTCCTACTCTACAGAAAGTTCCATATTCCAGTTTGCTTGAAGAGGACATCATTAAAACAGATACTGAATTACATTCTGCTACCTGAACTTATTTTAATTAAAGAAATGGACTTAGAACAAGGTACAGAGGACAGGTGCTGTGCTAGCTTCCCAGTACAACTCTGTAACAAAACTCTTTTGACTTTTATGCTATCAATTTTTTTCTAACCTGATTTCCACTAGTGGAATATTCCAGCAGAAACCTTGCCGTGCATTCTGTGATCTGTCCAAACCATGTATTTACTCATTTCCTGGTTTTATTCAGCAGAAATACAGACTTTGAGGAAGAAGATACTGACCAAACCACTGCCTTTCTTCACTTAGAATATTCTGCTTACACTGTTGTATGAGAAGGAAACAGGTGAAGAACTAAAATAAGAGCCTGAAATACGGAACATGAGGTAAAATGTCAACAAGGGAACATAGTACAAAGCTTTAACAAGAACCTGCCACATCTCTGCTTTGATTGTAGCACTTCAGGGGTAGGCAGCCAGGTGTTACCCTGAAGGAATCCAAATTCTGTTCTGATTCCCTGACCTGCTTTAACAACCTCATCCTGAATGATCGATTCTAGTACTAAAATGAAGACAGTAGTCTTATTTACTTAAACTGGCAAATGGAATAGGTTTCTGTCTTCCTCAAGAAAATTACAACAAAAGGAAACTAGGTGAGTACCAGGTCCTGGATATTTGCATATAACTATGCATTATAGTACTACACTGTTCCTTCTGGTACACTGCAGTTAAATGGTGAGGTGGGGCAAAGAGTCCTTTGTGGGAGGACACATAGGAGAATGATAATGCTTCCTAGGTCTTTGATGGTTTCTGCGGAAGATCTTGGAATGTAAACTTATTTTTTGCATTTAAAGTTTTAATTCCTCTTTACGTAATGAAGGTCAGCCTTTCAGTCTGTAATCCAACGAGGACAAGGGTCTCTAACAGAAAGAAAATTGTAAGTGATTTTGAATCAAAAAGCACACTATGCTACAGCACACCACTGCCTCTCTAATACGGCCATCTTTACAAACAAAAAATATTTCAGAAAAGAAAAACTGGTTTCGAAAAAGGCTGGATGTATCTAAGAAATACCTTGCAATCCCACCTTGCCTTTTTTTAATGCAGCTAACTGGGAATGCAATCACAGAGCCCATTACGTGCAAACGTGTGCCTAAAGCATGGTTCAAATGTTGAAGAGAACTGAAGCAAATGAAGCTTTGCTACAAAACTGATTCAAATTAACAAAATGAGGGACTAAAATTAGCAGCTTAAAATAAGACATTGACCTTCCATTTATTCTAGTCGTTTGGAGAAAAAGTGAGAAAATACATTGTGTTTGATTCTGAAGTTGGCAGTGTGTAATGATGACTGTATTTTGGTGCATGATTCATGCTTGGTGGAAATGCTGGTAAGGTACCAAAACTACTTTCCTCACAACATTGCCACCAGCATTCCACTGCCTTATCTTGTGGAAATCTTTAGGGTCTAAACGCAACTGCATGGAGACCAGTTAAACTGTGACATCTGTTATATCTGGATAAGTCTTTGGTTCCTCCATTAATCTTCTATTGAAGGAACAGAAAACCCTGCAGCTCTTCAGCTAAGAACAATTACTGGAAAGTGATTGTAGGCACAATTCTATCTGCTGCTTTTGTATTCTGCTACTAAGAAGATGCAGCTTTTCCTGTGCATTGCCACATCACTTTTACTAGCATTGCCTGTTGGCAGTGTTGTTTTGTTACCAGAATTCCTTTGATACTGTTAAAAGTCAGTAAAAAAAAGCATTAATTGGCTAATATTACTGCAGTAGCTTAGCAGAAGTGAGTGAATATATGCTAGAAAGAAAACGTATAGGTGCCTGAGCTACTCTAATGGTAAAAATGTCCTTCCTCTGTTAAACACTGTACACTGAAACTTGCACAGACTTGCTACACCAAACAACTTTGTATTTCATGAATGCTGTACTTCTGTACATTACCTGGCAGAGTTCAGGTAGGAGTATAAAATACTCCCTTACAGCTGTCTGAACACCAACAGTTTTAAAAGTACTATGCAAGACTCACCTGAAGTAAACTCTACTTAACAAGGTTTCCAGTCAGAGCTTGTAACTCTACACCCCCCCCCTTAAAGTGTCAGTTAACATTTTTCTTCCCTATTCTGTCCACACATTAACTTGATTAGAAAAATTAACCTTATGTTCACTCAGGAAACTCAGTGTTCTTTGTTATTTCTTTCTACTTTGTTTCTCCAAACTTGCATCAAGCCTTCTTTTACACTTCCCCTCCAACCCCCGGCCCCCCCCATCTCAGTTCGTGAACAAAGTTTGCTTAGTTGCAGCTTACGTTTGATATGGACTTGACACCACAGTACCGTATGTTCATATGAACATCTGATAACCTGTGAAACAGAAATCACAGCTCCCAGTTTGTAAAGCATTAGCTACCTTCTCTCATATTTGTAGACTAAACATATCACTTGCTTTAAAAGTAAAAGTTAAAATCCCTCTTTATTATACTCCTCTGTCCCTCCAGATCTATCTGAAGCCAAGTATCAGGGGGTCTACATAAGCTAGCCCTCTTTTGTGTACAAGCTGAAAAGCCTTTTCAACTCCCCTCTGACCCCCAGAAGAAACATGCACTTCAAGCTGTGAGCTAGGCCAGGCCAGTGTATTTGAGGTTCTGCTACAGAATAAACAGTTGTATCTTGCTCCTGGGAGGAGTCCAGAAGTTCAGGAGGCATTTCCAATAGAGATCATCCATAGGGCTAACAAGCTTCTACACTTGGGCAAACAAATGACACCAGGATGCAAAGCTGAACACTTGTGAGAGCAGTCTGAGAGGCGGGGAACACAAAGAAGAAATAACAAATTATACAGTGCATTGTTTCAGACCAGGAGGGATTCTTCTGTGTTCCACAGCCGGCCTGCTCACACAGTGAGGGGCAGGGGCTGCAGCTCTGCTGCGCAACAGCAAAGGTGGGCAGGGCACAAGAGGGCTTGAAAAGACTCAGAGGAAGAAACTGACTGAATTTTTTTATATTTTAATGACATGTATTATATTTTCAACAAACTACATTGTGCAATACAAATGTATTATCTAGGGATGAACACTGTCTCTGCAAGCACTATGAATTGCCGAATAGCAGACATATGTCTCTTACAGGAGAAAACTCATCCAAAAGTATAAGCTGACATTTATTTTTTCCAACAAAATTTAGCTTAGTTAATTCCCATGGGAACTTGCACTATCCCTCTTTTTAATATAACTGCATTGTTGTTCTCAATAAACCAAAAATTTTAATAGAAATGTTAATGCAGAAAAAAAGCCAACTGCAGTGAAGTGCAGGGTGGGGGGAAACCCAGTTCTGCAACTTACTGAAAGTGTAGTGTATGGTTTATATGCTGTATTTACATTAAAAGACAACTAAATATTAAATTATTTTGCTGTTTACAAATATGGAATATCTAGGCATAGGAGATACAATGCAAATGATATAGGACTACCTTATTTAGAGCTGCCCTGTAGTAACAAATACTGGAGGCTGACTTAGTGTTATTTATTGTACAACTAAGTGGATTGAATTTATTCAACTAAAAAGATATAAGAGAAACCAAACCAACAACCACAATAAACCCAGTAGCTGAACTAAAAAAGCTTTTAAAGATCATACACCCATGCTTACGGATGGATGTTTTGGTACATTTTGTATTTAATCTTTACTTACTATAACAAATGAGAAGCAGTGACTCCCAGAGCTGCTGCAGCTCTTGCCAGTGTCAAGTGGAAGCACAGGGAATGTTACTTCCCTCAGAACAAGCACTTGGAGAAAAATGAATTAGGCAGGTGGGTCTTTCTGAGAACATGACAGTGGCAGGCAGTGCAACAGGGAGTAATTGCCTTGTCTGAGAGACAGGGCAAAGCCTGTTTGCAGCAGGGCTGAAAGAGATTTTGAAGTATTTTGCTTCTTATGTTTAGTTAAGGCCAGCTGAAACCTTGAAAATATAACAGTTTGAAACAGAAGTAAACATTTTCAAGTGACCTTTGAAAATGAATTACCAGAAAAATACAACCTGATCACTAGATTCTACTTTGATAGTGTCCTTAATCAATTAGGGATTAATTTTATTCCTCTCAATTCAGATATGAAATATTAATAAAGGCCATAGAAAATTTTCTTTGCATTATTATAAAAACCTTGAAGAATTATGGCTTATTGTTTTATCATGGCTTAATCTTGAATCATGTTATTGAAAAGAAATAGCAACTTGAAATGCCACGAAAAATTACTTGTGCTTAAGACTTCCATGATTTGTAAGGGTATAAACGTTGATTCTGAAGTGAGATCTTTCTTACCAAATATGGGCCATGCATGTAGGTAGACTGGACACTACCAAAAAAAAGCAAGCATTTAATACCTTTGTACAAGACTCTCTTTGCTTTAACAGTCAAATAGAATAATTAATATGTTAGTCCTTGTAGTTATAAAACACATTGAACTAGAATTGGAAGAGAAATGCTTTCGTCTTTCAGGAAACAGCTCAAGATTTCAAAATGTTCTCTCTCACCCTGCATTTTGTTAAAAAAACTGTGCACTGAGAATAAAAAAATAATCAGTAATCACAAACAAGTTAGCTCTGGTACTTTGAGTCCACTGTGTCAACACACTTTTTCCCGAAAACTACTCTGCCACTACTGACCATTTACACGACATCTTTAATTATGAAAAAACTGAGCAGTTTGAAAGTACTGCAACATTCAAAAGAAACACTCCTCAAGACTTGTATCTTTTGGGGTTTTTTAACCATTGTAGTCAGCTTCTGAGAACAATACTACTAACTGGAGATGGAAAAAAAGACCTTGCTCCCTAAATCTTAGGTGGATTCATGAAAATTAACTATTTTATTGTTGTTCAACTTTGCACCCTGATAACGTCTTCTATTTTCAAATCCATTTCCTCCTCTTGTTCAGTGCAAGTATGATTTTTTTTTCTTGTTTAAAGCAGTTTGTTGGGGTTAACTTGGGAATCTTGTAGCAGGAACTCAAAGTTTAGTGATGTAAGCAAGAAATAGAAACGCCATAGCCACCGAAGAGAAGACATGCGGCATTGCTTACTTAAAGCCCCATCCTGTCCCCCCAAGGACAATAGCTGCTACCAGGATGGCACCAGCGATGGAGCCTATTATAAGATTGGTGGCACTAGGACCTGTGATAAAGGATTATAGTAAGACAGACGTAAGAACCAACGACTTTATTCACGTTATGTAAAGCATCTGAAGGGTAGTCAAACAATTCAAGGAATATAGACAGCACACAAGGTGATGCCTCTAGACAACCTCAATAAGCCCAACTTACATTACTTTTCTTTAACAATAGGAACGAACAAAGCTGTTGGACTCGGCACTGTGCTACGCTGACTTCCACTGGAGATAAAAATCTAGAATCAGACAGTGAATTCCATTGTAATTTGCTCCATTATCTGGTGAATGAAGAGTCAGCTGAGGACCCTAAAGATATTTGTGAATATGCCTTAACTTAAAAGAAGAAGTATGAATGCTGTATGTTGTAAGACTACAGCAAATAAGAAAAGAAAAAAATAACCAAAAAGCCCTGTCTTTTTTTTATGGAGCTCCTGAAAGGTGTAGATATTTTAATTTTAGCTGAGACCATCTAGTGCCACTTGTTAATCATAGTCCAGACTCCCTAGAGTTACATCAATGCTACATTTGCAAACAATTGTTTGACAAAAGCAAAGGATTATATAACAGGGAACAAAAGTTGAAATAAAACCTCTATTCCCACTAAGCTTTCCAAACATCAAAGCATCTCTTCATCATCCTCAAGAAGCTACTGAACAACAAAGTGGGGAAGGGTGGAACAGGAAAAAAGAGCAACAAAAAGCAGCAGCACAAAATATGTTTGTGCAATTTTGTGAAGAGGGCAAGAGAACACCTAAATATGATATTAATAATTGACCCTTAAGTGCTCTATTTAAACAGGGTAGAGGAAAACTGGCAATAGGCTTGAGTAACATTTTAATTGCTCTGTACAAAAACTTCCTATTGCACAGTCTTTGATGTAAAGCTAATTGCATCTGAACTCAAGGCAAAATTAAACCAACTCAACAGTTCTTCTGCAGCATATTGTAAACTTTTTGTTTAAACATTTACATTTTCAGGAATAGCCTTCAGAAACAGCTCTTCCCTCCTATCCCAGTCTTCCCCAACCAACACTTCTACACAGCAATTGAAATTTTCCTAATTAATTGTTCTAAAACTGAGTTTGGAAAACTGTCAGACAGCTAACATAAGGAAGAAAGAGGAGCAGCCAGAGATCAGCAAAGAAAGAGCAAGGGCAGCTGCAACAACTGAAAGTATTAAGCTGTTATGTCTGTATCACAAAACCTCCTGCCCCGTCCCGCACACTACAATAAGCACATACCCTAAGTTCTAAAATTTACTGCAGCAACCTAACTTCATTGCATCCATTACACATTTCCCACATCAGTGCTTCTGGAGATCTGATTAACCAAAAGAAAGCCAAGTTTTAAAAATTGCTTCCTGCAGTTCCTACACAAAAGAATATTCAGGAACATGAACAAAATACTCAGGCTGAAAAGAAATACAGTGAGTTTTGCAGACGAGCAGTGCACAGATTTGACAATGAAAATCAAAAGATATTTTTTCACCATTTGGAAGAATGTATCTTATTTGGACTTACCTTTAAAGTCACACCTGGCTCAAATCAACAGGAGTGAGCACAGTGGAGGGTAAAAGCCTTTCCAGAGGCTTTATACACCCAACAAAGGCTTGCTTGCAACAGCAGTGTAATGAGCCACTGCGTTTGACTGAGATCTATGGTTTACATTGGATTTTATCAAATGATTTAACACAAAAAAAAAGACTGAAAACACAGCAAGTAATTTATATGTAATAAATTTTAGAAGCCTTAAAAAATTCTAAAGCCACAGAATGCTATCTTCCCACAAGAGTTACAAAGATTAACTGATAGTAACAGTCACAATTAGATAAAGAAGTGCCAAATCACCAGATTTTACATCCTGCTTCTCATTATGTTCCCTGATTGTTAAATGTTTTATTAAGCATTGTCAAAGAAATTGTATTATTAATAAACCAGACCTTTTCCACCAGTAAAGTGACATTTATGAAGTATAAATCCATACATTTTGGCTCAATAAGCCTCTCTAGTCACTGAACTGAAATCCTTGACAGGAAACCAGAAGTAAGAGGACGTTTTTAATAACCACCATAATGTGGGGTCATTTTCCATCCAGACTATCACAAGATGTAACACTTTGGTATATTTGTTCTTTCCACCATACTACTGCTATAACCTACGGACACAGATTTGTCAGGAGGAAATTCCTGCACACCACCTGGCATACCACATTTTCCTGCAGAGCACTGTCTGCTCTGGCATGGCTGTCATACCATCCCTGACCATCTTTTAGGACCCCGATACAAATCCTACTGAAGATGTTAAAAAGAGAACACACCTATAATTTCAGTAGACTTCAGACTATTCCCTAAATATTCACCATTATCAGATAGATTCTACAAGAATTAATACACTCTGCTTTGAAACTTTGAAACAAGAAATTAAAGCTATTTTAGCACTTTGAACAAAGGTTTACAATTTGCAAGTGAAGTGGCAAGGGAGGAGGAAGAAGGACAGGACGTGGCACCAGGCTGTGATTGATGAACATGACCTCACCTGCAGCCACCGATGGTAACAGCCACCAGGGCCTGAGGGTATTAGGAAAATATGTGCATTCCCAGGTGCTTTCTGTAAACCAAACAACAAAAAGTAGCAGTGGCTTGCCTTGAATGTACATTTGTACCTGAAGGAACCAGAGAACAGAGAAAGACTGATGGGATGCAGGAAAGAAGAATGGATAGAAACACAAAGAATGAGTCAGGTAATGAGTGGTAAGAGCAGAGGGAAGACAAAGAATTAGTATGGAAGCATACAGGAGCAAGAACGAATGGCCAGGGCTGTTAGTCAGAGCTGAATGGCTTAACATAGCAGGTAAGGGGAGAGAAAAACCAGAAGGGTACAAGGCAGAATGTAAGCAAAAGGCAAGTGGTCCTCAACCTGCAGGTAAATTTTCTGCTGCTGAATGTGTCCCAAACCTCTACAACCTTCACAGTCATCAGTTTTTAGCAAAGAGCTGTAAAAGCCACCAGTAAAACAGATCTGATCTTTCTCAAGCAAATTATCTATTACCTTCTTCCTTCTGTTTGTTTTCTCTTAGTTGCCCTCTGTGAGCACAAAGGTCTCTACTCTTCTGAGAATCTGAGATCAGTTGCATGTACCGGACAGGTTCCTAGGGCTGCGAACTCAGACACACAGAATGCTGCCTTACCAGACTAGAACTGTCTGTGGATGCCTTTTCACACAGCCTGATTAGAAATCAGATTGTCCTGATACAAGTCCCCTTCAGAGAGGTGCCACTGCCACATGACAGATGTAATATATAGTCCCAGAAACACGGTGAAGTTGAAAATCTCAGAGGAGCAAGATAACAGTAATTTAAGCTGTAGTTTGCAGAGTGAATGCAGAATGAAGACAGCTCTTACATGGGCCTTTTCATGCATGTGTGTGTGTGTGTGTGTATGTGTATATACATATGTAAAATTTATATAAATCACAGCCCTTGTTAACATAGGGGGTAGTGGGATAACACTTGAGATTACAGTCTCCTAAAACTGAAAAGACAACAAAAATTGCTCATACATATTCTCCACATGTGAATATTATACTTCAGCATTGTGCTATCTCGGGGTAACAGAATCCTAGCAACAGAACATTCAGAAGTTTTCCTGTAAAACTAGCTGTCTGTATGACTACCATCAGCTTTCATCTGCCTAGCTTGATCATTAGACTGAAAGCCCCACAGACTGTAATAAACCATTTCTGCATTTCACGAAATAGTCCACATTACTCAGTCTATTTTGCAAAATAGTCACAAAGTTCCATTTTTTCTTCTGAATTATTTTTGTAATTTGGTGTAATGGAAACATTTAGACACTTAATTTTATGGTAACAATGTAAAAATTCACAAACTTTTTGTTTTATGCCCCACATTATCCCAGACAGGAGAAGGTTCAACACTGCATGAGCAAACCACATGACACAGACACAGTCAAGTCACAGGACAAATACGGTCACCACACGACAAAGCTAACGGGGTCATACACAGGGCTCAGGTGCATACGGTTACCTCACACACTAGGCACCAAACATAAAACTCAAACTCAGAAAAATGCTTACTCTATTCCCCACCCTGTGCCTCCAAAAATCACCCCCAAGGCCAGAATGGTCCCTGCCACTGCACCTATTAGCCTGTTAGCAGCCATGCTCACTGTGCGGAGGGAAAAGGGAAGATTTTTTAAGGAAATTATCACATATATGTCTGAAATGAAAACACGAAACAGTTCTTTAAAAGAATACTTTATGCTGTAATCCACTGTTGGATAAACAATTCGAATCTCTTCACAAACCTTTATTTACCAAATACTGTAGTTTGAAAAATTCTGAAGTGAGCTATATTTGGTTTTCTTTGAATATTTGCAAATATTTCAATGACAAGTTTTCCTGTAAATGACAGACAGTTCCTTTTAGCATGTGATTCTATTATTTACCTACACAGGGAACATCCTCAGTCTACTGCTTATTTATAACAGCCAAAATGTAAATAAATCACCAATAAGAAAACTTCCTTTTGACCACCAGAAACTTACTGTATCCATAATATAACCAAGCAAATGAAAATGTTTGGAAACAGTTCCACTGCAGGAAAAAAAAGCAAAAAATCCCCACAACTTTGAAAGTCATTCCTTTACTAGTTAGTAATATTTTATTTTGTTACTGCATTTATCAATAGGATTCTCTAACTATATGACCTAAAGATAGATAACACCTTTTAAAAGCAAAAATCTACTCTAGAAACATGTTTCAGGTAAGACCTTGGAAATATTGATATGTTCAGCTAGTCTTTCAAGACATTGAGGCCTTATTTTTAATTTTTAAGGGAACTCCTTTGAGAAAAAAAATCTGTATATTTCCTATGTTAGAGATTAAAAGTTTGACAGATTCACTGAATCACAACAGACCACAAGCAAGAAGCTTAAGTCCCTGTCCAATGGGAACGTCTGCAAGGGACAAAAAAATCTAGACTTCATGCTGAATAAAGCCTGTTCTGAAATGCTTTGGTAATTTTTTTCCAGTTTCATAAGTATACACACAGAAACACACACACACACATTGAGACACAAGTTTTATATTAAAATAAACAAACACTGTTCTGCTAGTCAAATAAAGGCCTAATTCTGCAAATTAAATGGTAAACGATGAATCTCATGTGCATATGGAGTCCCACTGATTTCAAAACTACCTAGCCAGTACTCTAAAGTAATTCAAAGTTTCTGCAGTAACCAAGAACTCTTTGTCTTCCCCAAACTCCTAAATGCTGTGTCCATCTGCTAGTACAGGATACAGTAGGTTGCTGAGTTTAGGGTCATTCAAGAGTCAAGTATTAATAGCAACATAATTAAGGACCACTAATATTTTTAAACCTGAAATAGAGAATTGAGCCAAAAAGCAATTGATGGATGATGGAAAAGTCTGAAAAGTGCAGCAGGAGTAGTAGCAAATTATCAGTTATCATAATAATATATAAATAAATAGCAATACTTCCTAACTATATATGTTCTAATTGTAGTAAGAAAAATGCTTGGATTTATGGTATGAAAAAATCTTAAGTCTATTAGGTTTTAATTTTCACATCATGAGCGTTTCATTTCTGAAATGTAACAAAATTCCATCTTGTGGCTAAGGAAAAACAAGTATTTTGGTTTCTGTATCAGACTTGTAAACAGGCATATGACATTAGAAGTAATAAGGGGAAAAAAGTGAATGGAAACTACTTAAGTATGTTGGATCTTTACAACAGAGAAAAGTACTCCTGTATTCTTCTGAAATCTTCTCACAAAGGAATTCCTCTATAAGCACGGAGAAAGAGATCACAGTAGCTGTGTCAGTGTTAAGGCTCCTAAATTCATGGCTAGGGGATTCAACATCAATAAATTACTGTAACAGCATATGAAAAATAATCCACCTTTCAAGATCATTGAGCCACCTTGTACAAAAACATAGTCTGCCTTTTTGAGGAGGAACCCCTTGAAAAATGCAGTCTAAACTTTGTCTGTACCTACGGGCAGAAATCCATGTACATACTATTCATTTAAGGCTTTTGCCCAATATATTTCAGCACAGGTGTATTAATTTTCACACAGGTATTTCCATTCTGAACTGTACAAGTTAATCTGGCTTACAATAATGTAACCAAGATAAGTGCACCTTCTGTGCTGCCCTTCCCACAGGCCCTTTTACAGAGGAGGGAATTAATTCTTACCTACAGGATTTGGAAAAGAGCAAAATAAAATTCATGTACTCTCAATGTCACAACTGTAAATACTGCTCTCCTCATCCACACACAGAGAGAGCTGAACAGCTTTACAGTGCTTGTCTCCATAGTTCTTTTAAGAGTCTGCAAGCAGCATTCCACAGTCAGGAAGGTTTTTAGGGGAAATGGAATGAAAAGTAGCTGTGTCAGGCAGGGTAAAAAACAGGCAGCTCTATACTGAGCAGTGGTGGGATTAGGAGCCCAGGAAACACCTGTGCAGACTCCCTAATGCAAATCTGGACTGTTCTAGAGAGCCTCCTTCACAACAATAATTTGCTTTAAGACTGTATCTTCAACAGGTCTACTGGAACCACTCTGCTCAGGGGCAACAGAAAAAGGCACACAAGACAGACGTAGAGCCATTCTGGAGGGACATACCAAAATCCTGCCCTTCCTCGAAACCTTCGCTATTTTAGAGAGTAATCCACTAGAGTCTGAGCCCTAAATACTAAATTTTTAAGCAACTTTTTTTCCCCCCCATCTTCTTTGTAAAAGGAGCAGAAGAGCCTGGAACTGGGACATCGCAAAATTTGTTTGGGTTTCTCAGTTGTTTATTGGGAACTTTACCTGTAAGTGCATAACACTTGATGAACATAGTCTGATGTCGAACAATGCCCTGATGGCAGGAAAGACATAAAACAACTGGACAGCACCGTCCAAAGATATTCTTTGGCAGAGAAGTCACAGAGAATCTCAAGTGCTTTTCTTCCTCTTTGAAAAACTTTTTTGATCAATTATTTCCTCAATATCTCCTCTTTGTATTTATACTTCATATGGTAGTTGAAATACCTACTAAGTATGTAAGAATAAGCAACAATGATTGGAAGAATAATTTAAGTTCTTAAAATCTTAATTTCTTTCTTTCATCTTTCATTGAAATTTGATTTCAAGGAATCTGATTTTACCAGGGACATTCCACTTTTTCCTTTTTTTATGCCACAGCCCTCTGAATTAGCTGAGAACAACTAAGGAAACTGGAAATCTCTAGTAATAAAAATAAATACTCAATTATCATAAAAGTACTAAGAGCTACACTTAGATTTCACTCATAAAGAAAATGATCATGAATAAAATAGAGAATAAGGGATGAAGGAAAAAACATTACCTGTTGAAATCTTCCCCAAATTTATGTTAAAAAAATAAAAATCTCATCAGTTGTCAAAGTAGAAAAACCTACTTCATCTACATGAAGAAGTATTTTACTGTCTGGGTCTAAATACAGCTGTAGAATATTATTCTCTTTTATATGCTAATTCTACTACCATATATCAATGGGAAAATGTCATAAATACTTGACAGAACATCAAAACTGAAACAAAACACAAACCCTTGGGTCCTTCCTCCTTCTTGCCACCAGTATCCCTGACAGGATCATCAATGCTGCAGTCTGTCCCAGCCCAGGAGAAATTACAAATGCAAGTGGCTTCATTACTACAAACCTGGAAAGGAAAATAAGTGACAGCAGTTAGCCTTTAACTACATTTTATTAGGTTTTTTTAACATGTAATTAGAGATCTAATTGTAACAATAGCACAGAGTATTTGGAATTATATAACACATCAATAACCTGAAAGTTTGCTTTAATCCTTGTAATATACACTCATATGCTAGGAAAAGCAGAACTGGTTCTATCATCACTGGCACTATAACCTGCACAGAATGTAAAAGATAACAGAAATTCTCATTCCCTGTCTAGATTAGCTAGTTCTTCACTAACCAACTCTCTAGACTTTGAGCCTGGATGCCCAGAAGGAACACAAGCATTTGTGTTTGCAAAGGTTCAAGACACGGTTACACTTTACAACCTCTCATTTACTTGCTCCCCTGTAGAACAAAATCAATATATTGTCATTGGTTTTGTTGGCATTTTTCCTAAGCAGCAACGAGGTATGCTTGCTCATTTTCTAAAAGAGAGGTAACACTTCTTCCTATGTTTACATTCAGTTGAATGACCTCTAAAAACGGACTTAGCACTCTAAAATTGACAATACATTTATCAGATACAGGAAAACCTATCCAATGGACAAAACCTAAACCATCAAATCAATAGTGAGAGTGAATAGCTGTAAAACTTCCCATATGAAAAAGAACACGGAATAGTGTTGCTAGGAGAGGTTACTAAAGAAAAAACCATCACATGAGAAACAGACATAAAACCGAGAATGAAGTTTTCATTATAGGACTAGAAGCGAACTCAATCATTAGACAAACAGCTAATAATGTCCTTTGGACACCAAACATAATGTGAAAAAACCTCCAGAACACAACCTACACACTAATGATTATAAGTAAGTAGCACATGTGATTTTTTAAATGCAACTTTTATCGCACTCTCCTTACAGTACTCACTGAAGAACCCAAGCTAAGAAGCTTAAGATAAATCTTATGGCAGGTTTGACCAACTGAAATACCCTTTTAAAATTAGGAATTGTAATAACCCAAAACAAAACAAAACAGGTAAGAAAGTTCACTCACCCTTTATGCCACTCTCAAAAAGGTCCAAGACAATTTCTAGATCTTCTAGATATTTTACTTTCCAATTTTAAAATTTTTCTTCTTGATTTTGAACCTAACCCTCTTTTTTTTGAAACACTCGATTTCATATTCCATTACAGACAACAAGAAGAAAAAACCCCACGTTCTTATATAAAGTCTAGCCCCTCAGGCAAGTATTTGGTCTCCTTGAATCCCACAGTGGAAAGGTTTTATTGGTATTTAAAATAGGGAATCTGTTCATCAACACATACCTCTCATCTTAGACAAACAGAGTTATGGGTAGAATAACAGAATATAATGTGCCTGAATGTAAAATGACACATCTTGGATCTGTTAAAGAAGAATGTATCCTCTTTGTTGAGGACCTACAGTTTGGAATTTTAATAACTCACAAGGTATAAATCTAAGAACACAAGACCAACTTTATAAAGGTGGTAGTATGCAGGAAAAAGTTTAACTAAGGTTTAACTACGGATAGTACATTACAGAAGTCTTTACAAGAACTAATGTCAAAGTTCTTTCTTGCTAGTAACAAACCCAACACTTCAGATGAAGTTGCAGAACTAATTTGACAACTTTGCTTTCTAAAATTTTATCTGTGCTTCACAAAAGGGTAGTCTTCCCCTGAACCTAACATTTCTGCTTTCAGTTCAACAGGTCTTGGGAACACTTTGAGGCAGAGAACTGCGCAGGGTCAATAGGATCAGGTCCAGCAGGGAGCTGGGGACGCTGAGCTGCTCACTTGAAGTTCGGACTCACCCCATGACCAGAACAGACTTTTCCATTGGAACCAATGGGACAGCTGCTTATGTTCAAGGACTGAATTGGCAGGCACTTTTTGTCCAGACACATCATTTGAGGTCCACATGGAGCTCCATCCTCCACATAACCTAAATCTGTATCATCATCTAAAAGAACATGAGCACCACTAGGAGAAATAAGTTTTAAGATACTATTAGTATTATGACTGCAGTCTTCTGAAAGTATTAAAAACATGTCAGTGTAGATACTAAAAGATTCACACCTTTCTTTCATTTAAGCATACAGATAGACTGGACAATACGATAAAGTTTTTCCATATGTCCACAGCAATGACAAGGTGTTCCAGCTGTCAGTCTAAAAAGAAGTCTAGATAATGACTTAACTACTCAAGACGGGCACCTTAGATCTTGGGGATTTTTAAGTCTTTGACAGACCATGTTGTTTGGGGTTTTTTCGCCTTTTTTTTTTTCCCGTGCAAATGTTGTAAAATGCTATTGCTAGAAAGATATTAAAAATTGACTTCTTATGTGGTGACATTTAAATAAAAACACTAGTGGAATAATGGAAGAATTAAGAATCACTGTTCATTCAGGACCTAACTATATCAGACAGTATTCTTAGCATGACAGGAATGTTGCCAATGTCCTTAAAATACAAACCCAGTTTTGTGCAGAGCAGACGAAAACCCATTTACCTGTCCTTTAACAGAACTGTAGCTTAACATCTTATCCTGCCACAACTCTGCAGTTTCCTTCCTCCTAGCCTTCACTTCTTGACAACTATTTCATCAAGTATTTAGTACTCAAAATCATTTTGTTTAAAATATGGAAATTTTGGAAATTACAGACTTTCTCCACCCCTGGCAAAGTATAATGCTGAGCATTATCATTAAGCTCTGACGGTGAAGTTCTGCTATTGGAGGGATCAGAAAGAGTAATCAGGAGGATAACTCACATTTCACTCTTTTTAAATGTGGAATATTGGGCTAGGGGTTTTTTTTTAATCAAATGAAATAACCACTTAGAATGATTTTGCTGCAATATATTAATTACCTAAAATTCACAGAGTTTTACATTTATGTTTATCTTAATTCAAGTAGGTTTGATAGAGAAAAATCATGTTGGAATACTGCTTTATCTTTTACCTGCAGTCCACTATGCGTCCTTGATGATAAAAAGAATTTGGGATAATTTCTCCTTGAACTTGACCAACTCGTGGAACTCTAGTAAGATTAGTACAGAGCAAAAAGCCACAGAAAACATCACTGCAAAATGAAAACAGAAACCAAAATATTACTGGAATAACATGAGGTAGACTTACAAAAAAGAAAGACTGGCAATGATGCTGCTGATCACAGTAATATATTACCATAAGCCACATGATAGACTTTCAGAGTACAAGCCTGGAAATAAAACATTATTTTATATAAATGACAAGAGGCAGAAACAAGTCATCATTCATTCTAATGCATCAGTGAATGTTAACATGAACAAAGAATGTATATGTGGTCTCAGTACAAACCAGTACAATTAAGAGGAGCTGATCTGTACAAAGCTTTATCATGTCAGGTGAAATTACTTTTCCCTCTGTCTGGCAGTTTACATGCCATACATTAATGTCAAGTTTGAATTTTTTATTGAATTTTATTTCCCTTGCAGAACAAGAGAATCATAATAACAATCATTACCATGCATTTGTGTGCCCAAAATTTCATAAAGAATCTGCTTTATGTTGGTTTATTCTGCACATATTTAAAAACATCTTATAAAAGATATACAAGATATCTTTGTATCTTCAATAGAAGGATATCAGCTAATACTGACTGTCCTAAGTCTCAGAAGCAGCTGAATGAATGATGGAAACTGCCTTTGTTAAAACTGCAAAAAATTTAAATAGCCCTTCAGCTAGACTATTTTCCTCCAACTCTTCAGAGAAAAGCTTTCAGAGAAATGAGTTTTTTAACACGCACATCAGAACAACATTATTCTCATATAAATATAAAAAAATCCATTAAGCAACTCCTTTCCTTATGATCTTATCTGAAAAATAATTTTGAAAAAAGCCACTTGAGTAACATCAAATAGTCAAAGAAGGAAAACACCATTCTGAGATTGACATTTGTATGTGCATACTTAAATTTCTTCTGATTTACTTACTGTTTTGTAATTGTTAAGTCTATCCACTAATGGTCATTAACTTGAAAAGTAAATTTAATCAAATATTCATCTAGTAATGATCACAAGCAAATGAATCAGCCTTTTTCTCTCTAGCATCCAAATCTCTGATGGTCCTCTCTGATCAAAATAAAGGTTGGAATGAATTTGAAACAGCATAATCTGGAACCAGTCCCCGAGGAGGTTGAAAACACCAGGTGTATTTGCAGCCTAATTTATCCCTACCAAGTTTGAAGTGTTTGTATGTTATGAACTTAAGACTTTTTGCTGCCTTGTCCCTCAGCTCCTCTGAAATACTTCAAGTCACAGTACATCCTTCTGAAAATCTGGCAGTCTTTGCAAGTGCATTGCTGAGTCGCCCATTGGTCAGAATGGAAATTTTTTCAAGATGCAAACCTTGCGAAACAAACCACTGAAACAGTCATGAAAAAGTAAAAAACAAGACAATATTAAACCATTATCAATCTATTTAAATTACAAATAATCTCTACTCAACTGAACTTACTGTTTGCTGCACTGAATCCATCGGTCTCCCTCCTTTCCACAGTTTCCTTTGGTTGTGCCTTCTGTATTAAGCTTTTCATAACAAAATTTGTCAGAACCTGAAGACTCTGTGGGTGAAGAAAAAAGAAATGTGTTTCCACTGGCAACATGAGAGTTTTCAAATCTGCATAATTTCTTGTAGCAGTTCTCTGTAGTTTTTAAAACGAAACATCAATCTAAACACGTGTATGTGTGCATTGTATTTTCCAGTGACTACAGTGGAAAACCACCAGGCTAAACTGAAATACCTACTGATGGCTTTTCTAAACTGATGCTCAATATTCAAAATTTGCTCTGAACTTCTAAAAGTGTAGCCTCCACAGTGTCCATATTCTCTTCTGCACATGAAATTTATCTGTGGTCTAATTTTGTTCACTTCAGTTGCACATAGATTTAAATCCAGTTGTTTTCACTGCAGTTATTCCTGATCTGCATTTCAGAAGACCAAGGATTTTATATAGGACACTTATGACAAGCACATGTTCTGACAACTCAGTGTTTGTTTTATTCTATTTTTCAGGTCTTGACAGCAAAACCAAAGTTGAACTGCCAAAGTGTTATTTCTACTTATTTTTAGGAGTAAAAATCTGAACTAATTATGTTTAAAACCACAGTTATTTACTAACAAGCTCATTTGTTTTTTCTAAAAATGAAATTTAAAAGTAAAAAGAAAAGCACAACAATTATATAGAGCAAGATAAAACAACAAAAGTAAATAAGACAGAGTTGTTTCAGTGCCAGTTACAATTAGACAAAATGAACAAGAAAACACTAAATGCCAGAGTGCAGGACATCCTGGTAGTTCTGCTCTGCTGAATTCTCAAAGTCATTACCAAGAACATTCATCCCCTCTAGACTTAAATCCTTACTATATATATTTAAATTCACAGGAACATACTCATTTTCCTGGCTTGTAGGATGGTACAGCAAAGAGAATCGAGGTGGAGGAGCATGAACCACTGCTCGGATAATGGGATTGACAACCCCAAAGCATCTGTTTTTGAACTGCACCCAAAAGTTTTGAACTGCACCTCAAACCCTCTCACCCCAGTAACATTTGCTGCCCTGACTAGGTCTGCAGCCACACCACACCAGGACAGGCTCGCTGACACCATGCCCAGACTCAGAATTTCACTTGGCAATCAAGCCACAGTTTCCCACTGCAGTCTACTCACACTACTGATCAGAAAACTTTAACTGAGAGCGACAAGAACAAAAAATAAAAATGCAAAACAAAGGCAGGAATGAACCAGAAATAAAATACATTTAAGGTAGTTAAAAACAACCTACTAGATCCCCAGATATATTTGCACTGATTATCTCTTGTCTTGCATTCACCATTATAGCAACGACCCTAAAGAGAACACAAGAAGTTAGCAATGAGAACTGAACACCACTTCATCTCCTTTCCCTCCCACAATGTCTCATTTTGACTCTTCACACATGTTGGGATGTATAATAGTTTTCATCAATATGGGTAGATGGAGTACACATTTTAGCCCAGATTCCCAAAGCCAGATAATACATACTGACATTTCAGGAGTTGTTTTATATTTCCCCTTTACACAGTTGTAAAGAACTTATTAATATGGAGTGCAGAATGTAGAGATACCAAGCAGATTTTACTCAAAGTAGAAATCTGTACTATTAACGGAGTGCATAAAGCATTCACATTGATGTTGAAAGGATAAGATTTATTAAGAAATATGGAATACAGAATTTAAAAAAAAAACCAGCCCCAAAACAAAACAAAACTCTGTATTTGGTTGATTTCTATTTACTGATGTGTGATTTTAAACACAGCATACCTGATTAGAATCACAGGCATATCCATCTTGTTTATGAAGATTTGGTGGACACTGAAAAAGATTAAGATTTTTTTTTTGTCATGTGTACCGTAATAATACATCAGAATATCACATACAGAATTTTCCTGGGTTTAAAACAACTACACAACATATAAAAGGGGATCTAGGGTATAATTAGTGCAGGAATCTTTATAGTTACAAATACAAAGGAAAAATTAACATCATGAGCCATGAAATAGATGGTTTGTGTCTAACTTTCTGCATATTCCCAGTAGAAATTAAGGAGGTGACAAAAAATGAAAACAAATGTGTTCAGTAACAGGACATTTGGTAGCTAATACCAGGCCCATGTTTGCAACGCTGCCACTGCACTCATGTCAGCTCCAGCACAAAAGCAAGGCAGCACCTAGTTGTAGCCTAGCAGTCTATTGCTTACAGAGATTTGGGGCTTTTTATGATATAATTTGTTATGTTCTCTTGACACTTGAAACTTTTTGGTATATACAAGTCACTAGGTCTAGAAGCCTCAGACTACTAAAATGAGAAGCAGACCATTCTCAGTTCTTCCTCATCCAAAATGGACCTGTGAACATTTGGAAAGCAGCTGCAATATATTGTATTAGTCAGTACTCTGAGGGCAGCCTTTCCAGCTTGAGAAAGCCCTTCTCCTTTCCATTAAGAATGCTCCATATACAGAATATATAAAAAATTACAATAAAATATCAGCAATAGCTACTTATCTGTAAGTATGGATGTCTCAGATGATAAAATAAAAAAAAGTTATTATTAATTTATCAGCATTTATAATTATAGCCAATGCCTAAAGAGAATGTGATCTGTCCTGAATCTTACTTCTCCAAAGCTAAGAACTTGATGCAGCAGATGACTGCATCAGTTATGAAATTCTTATAAAACTTGAAGTTTCTATAAATAGTATAAATATATAAATACTCAGTATTGAAAAGGAGCATATATCACCTAAAGCATCAAAGTTGCTGTGAAAAGAGACAATGCGCAGCACATGGACTGTTTAAAAGAACTCAAGTTAAACCAACATTTTGGTTCCTGTTTCTTCCCATGCTTTTGTGTATTAGCCAAATGTTTTCAGCAGAAATGCATAATAAGACCCACAACTTTTAAAATTCTCATACATGTGCACGCTCATAAAAACTGTAACACTTTATACAAGTCTTAGGAGGAGCACTTCAGCGAGCTGGGGTTGACCACCCTGGAGAAGAAGAGGCTTGGGGGGACCTTCTGGCTCTCTACAACTCCCTATGAAAGGAGGTTGTAACCAGGTGGGGGACAGTTTCTTCTCCCCAGGTAACAAGTGACAGGATGAGAGAAAATGGCCCTAAGCTGTACCAGAGGAGGTTTAGTTTGGACATCAGGAAAAATTTCTTCACCGAAAGGGTGTCAAGCATTGCAACAGGCTGCCCAGAGAAGTCACCATCCCTGGAGGTATTTAAAAGACATGCAGATGTGGCATTCAGGGACATGGTTTAATAGTGGACTTGGCAGTGCTGGGTAACGGTTGCACTCGATGACCTTAAAGGTTTTTCCAACCATAGATTCTATGTTTCTATACTCAATTAGCTGCAATTTTCAACATTTATATTTAAAGTATTTAATTTCATAAAATCTTACTCTTATTACCTTTGAATACATTCACATTTGCAGTATATTCTTAATATTTAAGTTATAGACCAGGCAAAGAGCAAAGGAGGATGTCTGACACAAAGTATACACAAAACCCCATGAATTTCAAAAAACGAATAAACCTACAGAAGTCATGTTGAGTGCACTTAGACTATTTTTCGTGAGTTTACAACAGTTTATTCTTAAATTTTTTTGTTAGGATTAAGAAATACCCACATATGCCATCATTTGGGATATATGAATGTGCAGTTTGTTAATTCAATTGTCCTCTTAAATACAAAAAAGAGTGCAAACACACACCAATAGTGTAAGCAGAGAAAGTTTCTGCATATATACCTGTCCAGAATCCCCAGTGCAGAACTCTGGAATATCGCATTCATTCACAGCATAGCGACAGTCATAACCTCGTGGGAAAAACTGGAAAATTAAGAATATAGTTCAGGACTAAGATTACATCTACATAAGCTGTCCCTCTTCATTCTACCTAAAACACAACTTGAACTTTAACAGGCTGCACATGACTTCCATGGACAACCGAAAAGAACAATAAATACATGGCAGGAACACTCACAAGACATGATGTGTTACAGCAGGGTCCATCACTACAATGAGCTCCGTTAGAAAGAGAGCACTTCTTACAACAGTCTGCATAGCATTCCTGAAGAAAATATTTAAGCAAAAAGTTTAGTTTTCCATTTTAAGCTGGTTTTTAATTAATCTTTCCAACAAACTGTTACACACCAGCCAACAAAAGATTCAGTTTAGCACTGATGACCTGAAATTAACAGCTGCAAGAAGCCTTTGCAATACTAAAATACTAAAGTAAAGAGATAACAATGCTATAGCAACACAGGGATTCACATCTTCTGAAGCCTCTTCACAGGCCTGTCCCAAATGCATGCTGCTTAATCAAATCATATTCAATGCAGAAAAAAAAATGATTAAGAAAACTAATTATGGGTACAATTCTATTTAAATACTAGAACTAGAATTCAAATCTACCGGGCATATTTTTGCAAAAACATTACTGGAATATTTCTACAAGAGAAGAAAACAACAGTTTACTTGTTCTGTCTGAACACAGGCACCTATTTTCAAAGTATCAATAAGGAGTCTACCACTCCAGACATGCTATCCAGGAAAAGTAAAGGGACAAAGACTGCTGGGAAGCAGCTGCCTCTCCTCATTAATATAACAGGAACTGCTCAGAGGACACTCGCTGTCTTTACACTCATTCTCATTTGAAAACATCTTTTAACACAGTCCTTTAATGAAATTGTACCCAAACAACAGGCAAAATAAATTTATTTCCATAACCTTTCCCCCCTCCCTTACCAGTCACTTATTTTATCTTACTATATTTTGTAAGAAAGACTTGTGGAGTAATATATCTCAACTTGCCATTCGGAAACCGCAATCACATTCTTCTCCTGATTCTACATATCCATTTCCACACTCTGTGTTTTCAAAGAGCTGAAAGAAAAAAGCCCCCACCCCAAAGAAAGAATAAAACTAGTGTCAAATGGCTGTTCTGTCACACACAACCCATTTCTGTGGTGCTACAAACACATGCTGTCACAGACAAAGCACATGCCGTGCTTCGGCGAAGGGAAGGGCAGCGTGTCGTTCAAGTGCTGCTAGTCAGAACTGATCAGATGTGAAAGATGTAGAGCTGAATCACATGAATGCTAGTCCTCTTTAGGAGAATACTGATGTCAGAAAATTATTATAAACAGATTTACACTATAATAAGACACAAGGGGATTGAACATTTGAACTTCATACTTGTTCTATGGACTCCGACAATTCCCTCAAGAAACCAGTCTGCAGCATTGTCTCTGGAATCATCTCTACTCAGGTACTGGATCATGCAATTAGCTACTGCCTATTCCTGTGCACCATGTTTGTGCAAAGTAACAAACATTAAGAAACACTGCTAAAAGGAAGTTCTATGTACCTTGTTAGTAAGTTATTTACAGCACATACAGATAGTGCTACACAGTTAATCCTAGGACCAGATAGATACAATACAGATAAATTCTACAGTTCAGGGTGATATAGACTCTATACTGGTTTCACATATTGTAATTTTGATTAAAGATGTTTTTCAGTCTTGTCAAAGAAATCATTTTGCAAAAAGCTTGTCTGTTTTCAATTATAATTCTGCTTTGAAATCATGTAAGAATATCAGGAATCTCCAATTTAACTAAGAATATCAGGAATCTCCATTTTAACTGGGATATTAGCAGCAGAAACACATTCATTAGAACATAGTTGAAATGAGAAGTTAAAAGTTAAAAAGTTAAAATGAGAGCAGGTAAGTCTACAGCTAGATAAGGATGAAAGATGCAAGTAAACATTCTTTCTGCTTGGTCTCAGTGGAAGTACAGCTGTTGAGGATCATGCAGATAATGAAACATAACATATAATACAATACAAATGATATATAAACTTGGATGGAATTCTTCTTTGATACTTTGGAGGGGGGGAAGGGCAGGGGGAATAATAATGCCTAATAAAAAAGAAATAAAACATTTTACTTTTGTTGCATAAACCACAGATGTCATCAATAGCACCTACAATTTTGGATGTCAGAAGCAAAACTAGACCAAAGCAATACCCATATGTACTGTTCTTCACTAGCAATGTTGACATGACTAAAAAACCCACTGAAATCTCTCTTCCCTCCCCCTCCCCACCATAAGCTACTGTTTCTATTACACTTTGGTGGAAACCACAAGATCTCTCAGTCTGAAACTGAAATTCAGTTCCTTGTCAAAGAAAATTACAGAACACAAGCATACACACACAAATTCCCTATGGCATTAATCAGGAACCATCTAATGTTCATATACATGTCAGAGCATAACTCAGGTTATAATTTCAAAAAATGACATCACAGTCACTGTTTAACAAGAATTATGTTTTGCTTACCTAAGGATTAAACACACCGTTTTCTACCTTACCTCCTAACCTCCAAATATTCTAAACATTGTATGTTTACTTTTTTCCCCAAAAATACTTCAAAGCTGTGAAACACTGACACAGATAATGTATAAAGATAATTCAACCATTACCCTGGGAGCATTTTCCCCAAGTAAATCAGATTTTTATTCTGCATACAGTCAAATTGCTAACTTCTTCACATTGCTTTGCTAGACAACTATCACTAAAAAATGAAACTGTGTTTTTCCATTTCCCTACTTTCTGTAAAAAAATCCTTACATTCTTATTCTATAAGCAAAGATTACTACCCTGGGAAAAGATTAAAAATACTCAAACAAGTAAAATTTTTTTTTTTTTTTTAGTTAATTGTGCAAGGTGATGGTCTACTAAAGGATATAGCACAGCAAACAGAACAGTGTAATNGGATATAGCACAGCAAACAGAACAGTGTAATAGCCTCATGGGTTATTAAATTCTACAAGGACAGCAAGTTTGACACCATGATTAAATAGAATATTTATACTTTGGATTGCTCTTACTTGGCAAAAAGAGTAACATGGAATATTTTCATACTACTCTGCTTTAGAATGATGTCATGCTAACATTACCTTAGGAAAAATTATGACCTTGGGAAGTTTTTAGGCGGAAAAAAGCCTTGGATGGTACAAGAAAACTGTTATGAATTATGGAGTTTAGGAGATGTACAGCCGAAATGAAATGAAATTAACTTTGAGAACAACCACGAGCTACTACTGTCTGTATGAAATGAGCCATGGATTTTTATTTCCTGGTAATCTGCATTCTTTTTAACATCAGGCAAAAAGTCCAAGAATTGAGTGTATATGAAGCATATACTATGACCTCAGTTCTGGATTTATTTTGCACTACTTCCAGCGTAATAAGTAGTGCATTTATGCTGATGGGGATTTGGCTAGCTGCAAAAAATCAACTGCAATATTTGTCATTAACTGAGCATGAAGAATTAATGGAAAACAAGATGTGTTCCTGTCAACATTATTTTTAAATGCTCTGGGAATGAACAGTCCGCTAGTTACAACTAACCTCAAGAAAATACCCACACAAACATCTGAATAAACTTGAGAACAGATGCATGTTAGTGAAATTAATACATTCTCATTACGATGTTTAGCAGATGTGCTGACTATCAACTTACATACCTTTGTTGGCCTGTTAAAAAGGCAGGCACCTCCCCCACGAAGTAAAAATTCTTTATATTCTGCAATGCTGCATTTGGAGAATTTCCTGGAATGGTATACCCTAAAATGGCAAAGAATTAGCTGAGTAAATGCCTTGAAATACCACCAGTTACTGGAAGGGGGCAAAGCAGTCACAACACTTTTTTAATACTGTAAATCCCAGTTTCTTACAACCACTGTATGCAAGAGTATGACAGCTCAGTCTTATTCTCAAACAATAAAATCAGAACAAAAGAAAAAGTTTTAGAACACTTTGCAGTTTTATATTTCTACTTTATGGACGTACAGTGTACAAAACTGTAGTCTTCTAATCTTCTCAATAAGGTGGCACTACCCTATCATAGTAGCTGCTATGGGTCCAGTCGATGGCAGGCATAACCCAGTGTACTCTTAGGTTTGTTTTTAGCATCTAATAAATTCTATAGCAAGAAGTTTCACAGCTTAATTACAGGCTGGTAGAAGAACAATTTGATTCCATTTTTTCTGTCATATTCACTAATCTCATTTCATGCCTTCTAGTTCTTACACTGGAAGAAACAGCCATCACTTGTTCATGATGTTACAGACTTCTCCCATATTTAATCATCTCCATCTTTTTCCCAGACTGCCGAAAACCTACTTTATTAATAATTTCTCACACAGAAACTGTCTGATATTTGTATTAGTCATGTTTTGAGATCTGAGAATGAGATCTATTCACACTGTTAAAGATCAGGGTAACTATAACATTAGGAGATTCTCCATTCCCTTCCTAGCAGCTCACTGCTAACAAGCTGCCATTTTCCCACTGCATTATTCTATACACAAAAAATGTCTTCTGACGCCAATTGGGTTACATGAAAAGGCTTTACACATGGCAGCTGATTATTCACTCATTTCATTAGTCAGTCCTTTTTCAGCTTCTGGGTGACTACCTGCTCCTGGCATTTTTGTTTATTGTTCCCTTTTCTATAGAATACCTTTCCTACTACTACTGAAGTATCAGTGGTAGATTGATACTTCGATGAGATCACCATGGGAAGGAACCTAGTATCTGTTCTCCTCAGTGCCTTACTTTGGATTCCAGAAGTAAACTAATGGAATGATTTTCTGTTGCATTCATACAGTGGCTGACAAGTCTGAGTCTACAGGGAAGCCACACAGTTACTCCACTGAAGAACCAACTTCCAAGTACTACATAAAGAAAGTAAGCTCCTTCTGTATTATTTGTAATGACCTTCTGCCTGATTTTTTCAATCAAGCTTCCACAGTGAGGACGATTCTGACAGGAAGCAATTTATAAGACTCAAATCCCTGTTTCAGAAGTTTTATCTAATCACTTGCTTACAGTACAGAGAAAGAAATCTCTGGCAGTGTGTGAGGGTAGAGGGCAATGAAATTCCTCCCGTATAGGTGTGCTTTCCCCTCAGACTTCACTGACCATTTAGCTAAGCATTGAGTTCCAACTGCTTCTAGTTTTTCATTTATTAGCACTAAAACACATGGATAAAACCCAATACATAAATATTTCTGTCATAATGTAAACTGTGACTCATTCTAGAGTCCTCAGTTACTGATATTTACGACATACCCTGTTTCCTCCATGATGCAACCACCCCAGGATTCAGTGCAGTCACACTCTTCTCAGACAAGATCAAAAGACAACAGAAAAGGAAAGAAGTTATAAACATGCTTATAATAAATATAAAGTACTCACTATAAAAATGGACCTTAACTAATTATGCAAAGATTCGATGGTTGCTTGGCTGTACAGATTCTAGCCCCAAAAAGGAAGCGAGCCCACTTCAAGACATATCAAGATATTTAATAAATGTGGCATTTTCAAATTATCATTTGTGCATCTTCTTAGACACAAAGTTTCAGGTGGTATAGAAAGCTAAAAATAGCTGACAATGCTCTTCCCTATATGCTCTCAAAACAGGCAGCACAAGGCTATGTGCAATACACATAATATCGATGATTTAAAATGTTCACATTTCCTCCTCCATAAAACGTGCAAGAACACCCCAAAAGAGAACTGTTACTGGACAGGCTAGGGGTTTTTTCCCCTTTGGAATAGAATTATTAATAATAACACGTGAAACAGCCAATCAAATATTCTTTAGAAAAAGCAGTTGAATGAAAATGGATTTACAGTTTACTTACAGCTATAGCATGTAAGTCAACAGTGACCAAACTCATAACATAAAAACTAAAGATCAACAAAAAGTTACAAACTACCCATAAAACTATCTACCAAAGAAGTAATATTTTCAAGAAGAAAGGTTCCATATTGTAATTACCACTAGAAAACCATACTGTTTTTCCATGGAAAATATTCACAGCTTATTTATATGATTATTTCTGCTCTATCCAGATCTTTCATTAATTCTTCTCTATAAAGGGCTTCCAAATAAGGAAACAAAGGTATCATATCAAAAACCTCTATCTTACAGTTAAAAATACTCTGATTTCCAAATTATATGAGCTTTGTTTTACCTGCAATCAAAAAACAATTATATAGAAAAGTTCTAGCAATTTGCCAGTTTACATAATTCAAAAGTAATGCTTTAACAAACGACATTACTTAAACACTGTTTCCTAATTCACAGATTTTTGAAGTGATTTCACACTGAAGTCAACTTTATAATTCATATTTTTAAGGAGGAAACAAAGAGAAAAGGTAGCCAAACTGCTTATAAAATGCAAGCAAAAAACCCCAGCAATTTTCTTTAGCCTCAAAAAGTCCTTTGCAACAGCTTTTGTACCAACGCTACATGTGCTAAGGCCACCCACACAAATCTAATCAGGCTGCGAAGCAGCAGAATATCAAGTTGAGCAAATGTCACACTGGACTAGGTCGCAGCTCCTTATCATTTCTTCAATTGTAACTCAGGTATTTTTTGCATTTTAAGAAGTCAATGACTGTTCTATAAGATTTACAGAACTCAATACAACAGGAGTTCTAAATTAAATTAATGGTGTTTTTACCAATATATCTTTAAATGTTGGTTATAAATCTATCCTCCTGACACAGGACATCACTGAGGTCATTGTAAAGTGAGGGCTAAACTGGCGGCTCCTATTTTGCTTAAACTCAAATTCTAGTGCGTATATTTTCAAAAGCAGCAATTCTTGTTCTACAGTTACAGCAATTTTGGCATTTCTTTCAAACTTTACAAAGGAAGAATTTACATATTTAGCTAAGGAAGACAAAAGAAGACTCCACATCCATGTACATACTCGGTTTCCTTGTAGCTGGCTCCCATTGTATTCCAAGGTTCTGAGCAAGACTCTGCGCTAGTTCCTGTGCCATGGGCAAAGGGAGGCCATACTGCATTTGAAGAGGAGCAAATTAAAGAAAAAAAGAAAAATAAAACATTCATTATTGTAACAAACACTACACTGGCTCATTCTGGCTTAACATATACTTACTACTTCAGTAATTCAGTACAGTCAATCACAATTCTGTGTGCATTTAAGGAAAATAAACTCAATAAAGTACTTAACAGGAAAAAAATTCCTCCCTTAACCTCAAGAATCTCTCCCCACTGGTTAATCTAAAAAAAAGAAGCTTATTTGATATACATGCTATACAGTTTTGTGTAGTTTGATTAATCCATGTTAAAACAAGAGACTTTCATTATAAAATTAACACTGCACTGAGAAAAAACAAAAACAAAAACAAAAAAAAACCAAACAAACACCAAAAAAAACAAAAAACCAAACAAAAACAAACAAACCAAAAAATCCCCCAACAATATAGAACTCAATACACCAGGACAACTTTTTTCTAGTTTCAATGTTAAAAAAATTGCATAAGAATTACACATCATTGGCACCTCAAAAGATCAAGCCTCTTACAGTGAGAAGATTCAAAAATATATCAAGTGCTGCGTTTCAAACACTCTGAGATTTTTGGGTCTAAATTTCTGTCAAATATATTAAAAGCCAGTCAAAAATCTTATTAAGAGAATAATGCAGACAGGAAAAATGCTTTTTAAAAAGAAAACCACTGAGCAGCAGTTTATTGATGGTCAAGAAGGCTGGCTGTGAGAATTCTAACTTTTTAATACGTTAGTTATCTTTATAGCCCAGAATACTGAAACATATAAACTCTGAGGTTACAATGTATAGGTTCTATTTTATTTCACTTTAGTCACAAAAAAAAAATTACCTCATTTACTCCAACTCCTCTGGTCACCGAGCAAACTCCTCCAAAGTAACTTAAACTGCTCCTTTTGTAGTGAAAAGTCACATTCCTTACAAAAAAAATAAAAATGGAAGAAAATGTAACACATTGACATTGGGCACCAAGAGCTTATTGAAAGACCATACTCTCACACATACTGTGACAGATTGCATGTGCATTTATCTTCTTCTGGCATCACAAGCAACTGCAAGTTTACAAAGAGAACACCAACACTGAAAGAAGTGACTACAAGTTCCAATTGTGTGTAGTCAGAATCAGTCTTAACCCACAAACAAACCAAGCACAGAAAGCTAGAGTATCAGACTCCTAAGACAATAAAATCATAACATTTCTTTAAAAAGTTAACAATAAATTCCAACTTATAATTTGTCATGAAGGTATTCTGTTCTGAAATCTATCAATGTTGAGAATTTTTTTCATTATTATCTTAATCCAAACCAATTCAAGTTCTAGTTTCAACTGCAAATGAAAAGACTGAGAAGTATATCTAAAGGGAAAGTAATTTAATACTGCTCTTTAACCCTGCCTTCTTTCAATTATTATAATAATGCCCAAATAATTTAGTTAAGTAATGTCATCTGGAAGGTCTAAATTGTTCTATAAAATGTCTATAAAGGAATATGACTGAGAGGTATTTTGACTTCATAGTAATAATAAAAAATTTATACAGCCTACAAATGACCTACAATGACCTAGCATGATCTACAAATGACCTTAATCTTTGAAAATTAATTGTTTTTTTCAAATGACAGGATACTCCATGCAGGTACATATTTATTCTTCAGAACATTCTGACAGCCAGGAGAACTTTCAGGCTGCAGCCAAACTAAACGCTTACAGCTGGAGGCTTCACAATAGAACCACAGTAAGGGCTGAGGCTGACAGGCTCTTCTGGAAACAGTTTAGTTCAACCCCCCTGGCTCCATGGAGGCTCAACTGGAACATGCTGCTCTGGGGCATGTTCCACCGGCTTTGGAATATCTCCAAGCTCACTCCACAGCCTCTCTGGGGCAGCCTGTTTCAGCATCTGACCACCTTCACAGTGAAAAGGTTTTTTTCCCCTATGTTTAAATGGAACTGCCTGTATTTCAGGTTGTATTTGGTACCTTTCACCATCCACCACTGACAAAAGTCTGTTTGCTCTTCCGGGCAAACTCTTCAGCAAGTGATACGATACGCACATGAAAGTATTAAGAGTGCGTGTCAGCAGCACTTTACCTATGTTAGGAAGAACACATTTAACATTGTGTTGTGATGCCTGTGTTAAGGAAATCTGGAGGAAATTTTTCATCCCCTATTTTTACCTTCCTCTGCAGAAGATGAATTACAGGAGAATCCCCTGGAAGACATTTGTCACTCCATCCTCATAGTAAGTCATGCTGCTGGGGGATGGCTTAAGATCTTTATGCTGCTCAGGGGAACACACATTTCCTCCTCTTTGCTTACAATGCCATGAAGTAAAAAAAGTACTTGCTCAAGGTTGAAGTTGTGCCTAATGATGCAAGTGGAATTTCCCCTCAAAATGTATTGAGTCTCAGAGAACAATTCATTCCAGCTCTAAAGGAGAAGACTTCCCACTAACAATCATCACTGCAGCTATATGTGTGAATAAATATACTAACTGGAATGCTCTTGTGGCAACACATAATACAGTCAGCTCTGCCCTCTCCTGATCTTTACTGGGAAAGCAGTACATTACACATTGATTAGCAGAGCTAGGTGTTCTTAAGGGCTCATGAGAAGATAATCCAAATATGTGGCACTGTCTCCAGGTTGTAAAGACATTCAAATCTCTTTATAGATGCGTATCAGCATGACCACAGTATACACCACACCTATTAAAAACAGTCTAACATGTTAAATATGGACTAAGCTTCCTAAGGAAGGCAGATGTTGATTGATAGAGTGAATACGAAGCAAAAAAAGTAAGAAAGAAGAGCCAAGTAGACAGAAAAGCATATAAATTTGGTATTCTAAGCCATGGCATGAAGGTACATACGAGAGCAGGTGCACAGCATCAGCGTGCTGTTTGATGTAGTGCTGCCGGTATTTGGAGAAATCATGGAGCATCTGCAGAGGGTCAGGGTGAATATTAATGCGATCTCTGTCTGTCCAAGTTTCCACAGCAACAAGAACCACCCTGGTGTTCAGCTGTTCCTTGTATATCTGAGGGCAGAGACAGGACAGGCACAGGAGTAGAACACTGGGTCAAACATGCACAGTTAGCCAGTAAGAGTAAAGTGGAAGGACAAGAGGGATAAAGCAGGAGGAAAACATGGGGAAACAGTTAGCTGGTAATACCTTGGATTTCCTAAAAGTTAATATTCTGATCAACTTAAATTTTTTGTTTTAGAGGACAAAAAGAACCCTTGCTGCGCTTTCTTTTTTTTTTTTTAGCCACTCCATTTTCTTTAAAATTCTCAGGTCAAATAATTGCCACCAAGTTTTGCAGAAAACCTGTACAAAAATCAGCAAAGAAGAAATGGAAAGGTACACCGGGTGATCTCAAAGAAAAAGAAAAGAAAGATCCAAAAGACAGAGAATAGCCAAAGACCATCCTTAAGTGGAGATTAAATAATTTCTCGGTTCTCCAGAACACCCAAAATTTAATTCACATTATGCTTGATTTCCTTTTATGATCATTTAATAATACTCAAGCAATGTGAGAATTGAGAAAAAATATTAGTTTTTTCATAAATTTTAATGTCACTATAGCAATAGACAAGGAAACAACAATCAGGTCCTAATAATAACAAAACAGTTTTAAAATAAGCTTTTTAACTTTGTGCGTGATACTTGATCCTAACATAAAACTGCTGCTCTCTTTAGGCTCAGGTCAAAAGATGTCAAATTTTATTAGCTAGGGTTCTATAAAAGATGCATTCCTTTTCCACCCTGACCAGAAAGTCAGTCTTTTGTATCAGAGCAGCAATATCCTTATTAAAAAGTGTATAATATTAATCTTAGAAAAAAAGACAATAAACATAAGAGCAAGAGACGAACCAGCTAAGCTCAATATTGTCCAAGACCTTGGAAAAAAGAGGATTAGCACGCTTCAGTCTGAGGAAGACAGGCTGACAACAGAAAATGGTATACGAAATGGGAAAAATCAATAAAATTAAATACTCTGAAATTACATATGGGGGGATCAATAAAGACTTGACTTCTGCTTGCTGAGAGGAAAACTATTTCCAGAACCAAACAGGAAGGAAAGAATGTAAGAGGGGGCAGAGAACCTGATAGCCTCTGAAAGCCAAGATCCTTTTCCCAATAATAAATCAGTAAGAAATACAGCCCACTCCCTATGGACACAAGGGAATAACAAGGCAGAAATCCCAGCTCCTTTTCATGCTCTGTTTAAAGAAAAGGCCATTAAGATGCCATTTTGGAAGATCTCTATGAGGGGACTGAATTCTACACTGGAGCGAAGCTGAATGTTTCTACATACCCACAAACACAGAGGAAATGAGAATGGAAGAGCAGACGGAATAGTCAGAGAAAGGAAAGACAGATGAAATAACTTTTGTTAAAATGCAGAAAAAATACAAATAAATAACAATCAGATGAGAAAAAAAGAAAGATGCCACCATTTCCTTGGGAATATCTAACAACTGCAGAAATATTATTTCAAATATTTACATTTTATCTGCTCTGTAACTTTTCTTTAGACTACTCGCATTTACAAACCATTACAGAAAAATATTCCAAAGTACTTCCAGTATTTCATGTATAGAATTTTCAATACTCAGAGATGCAAGAAGAGCCATCAATAAAACCTCTACACTGGACTTCCGGAGGGCAGATTTTTGCCTGTTCAGAAGACTAGTTCAGAGCATACCCTGGGAAACAACCCTTAAAAACAAGGGGGTCCAGGAGGGATGGACATGCTTCAAGCAGGACGTTTTGAGCGCACAGGAACAGGCTATCGCAGTGGCCGAAAGGCCGTCCGGCAGGGAAGACGACCGGCTT
>VWZG01010811.1:0-30365 GCA_013396735.1 Grallaria varia
TGATTTACTCTATCACAGCCTGTTAGTGTCAGGTTATGTAATGAGACCACATGATCTAGGAATTCACATAGGGAGAAAACGTTTTTCAATTAGCAATACAGACCTGGGTTGGCTGATGTCAAGTGTCTGTAAGTGATAATCTCGTGAAAATGACAGATGAAGACTTTAAGTAACAGCTTAAAAATAGTTATTTTTTGACCCTAAGTTTATGAAGGTATGCCTTAATGCCGTCTTCAAAATCAACCAAAAGAAATTAGAAAAGTAGATGTCGGCTGTAATTCTCCGAAGTACCAGCATCTCTCACTTCCAAATGTCTCTGCTTCCAAATTACGGTACAGATGAGATGATGTACGAAGCCAAAACACAGAGGTAAGTAACCCAACAGCTATGAATTAGAGGGGGAGAAGACTAAGCAATAAAACTCACAAAAAAATACTATTACATGACAGGCATTTCATGAGGGAAGATATGGATGGAACAAAACATGCAGTGAACAAAGGCAGAGCTGCAATGGAAAAAAAAAAAAAAAAATCTGTTTGCTGTCCTGCATTATAGAGGCTGCCAAACCCCTCTACTCAGCTGAACTGAAAATCTGCTCTTAAAAGAGCAGACCATCCCCAACCTACAGCACCCTGCAGAGGTAGAATCCATTACCCGTTTTCCGTTAATTACACAGCTACTTCATTACTGTCCTGAAATACCTACTTTCAGCTTCCAAATATTGGGGTGCTATGTACATTACCATAAGGAATCAGCTAGTTTTTTCCTCCCCACCATCTGTATTTATATATTTATGCCCATTACCTCTCCTTTGCTAAGTCACAAGCTTTTCTGAGCTTCACTAAACTGGTATTTACAAGCATTACAAGCACCACATGTTGAAAACATACATAGAATCCGTTCATGACAGCTAAGACATTATAATAAAATTCAAACTTTCAAACACATCCGTGGAAGTAGATTTTAAAACTGTTTTTTGAGATGTTCAGACAATGTCTGTCCAAAACCCCATGTTTTCAAAGCAATCAGGTTCAGAGCTAAAAGTCATGACTGAGACCAGCAGCCCCTGGGGGCTCTCAGCACTAAAGTCCACTGATGTCAAGCCAATTTTGGTAGCCCTGGAGTTACTGAAAGGAGAAGCCTCCAGCAAGCATTTACTCTCCTAACCTCTTCAGACACAGATTCTCTTGCTATACAACACAAGGGGCATAGGTAAGACCATTTCTTTGGGTTTTGTTTTGCTTTGGCTTAGCATTTTTTTCTTTTTAAATCAGCTATTATTTTGGTACACAAACATCTTCCTTTAAATGATGCAACTTCAACCAGTTCAGCACAGAAAAAGCACTTCTTAGAGCACTTATGCATTCCTTTTTGCTAGAAGGTACACCATTTCATGGGAGTAAAGAAGCAGGTAGAAATCCTCCTGACAAAGTAAGGATAAGAGATAAGCTACCGAGACAGTTACAAGATTTTTCTTGTGATGCAACTTTGGCCACACTATGAATACACCTACTTCTCTTCAATCTGAGTCCAATTCTCATATTACCAGAAGACACACAAAGTCACCTTCTTATTCCCACCAGCTAAAATGTACATAAAAGTTTGCAAAACAAAGAGAGTGAATGCCATTATAGAAACTAAATTAAACATTTCCTTCTTCCCCCTTCAGCCACAAGCCAAACCTCTTGTCTTCATCACTCGGATCAATTACCATGTGCACTTATCTTCTTCAGGCAATGAGAAATGCAGCGTCTTCCTCTAAACCAAGCTTAAACATTTCATAGATGAGTCCAAAGCAAAGTTTCAGGGTGAGTACAAAGAGGCAGCAAGGAGAGGGGAAGGCTGCCCAAGTACAACACCAGAGAGAGGTCAGAGTTCCCTCACAACAAAATGCCCAATGCTTCACATGCCCCTCAACACAGCTTTGCCACCTCCCATTCTGCAGCCCATCCGGCCATGGCTGCATCCAGCTCCAGTCCTCCCAGACATGGCTGCCTTGCTCACAACAGCGAGGAAAACAGAGTGGAGAGAGCAAGGGAAGAGAAAAGGCACCATGTTTTTCACCACCTGGCTTTCTGGTTTGGGGCTCCATTTTTGTTTAGAATTAGACTTACTGAAGTAGTAACTGATGTCATCCCAGTTCAGTACTCCAGTGCATCAGGAAACCAGCAGTCCCAGGGATTTAACATAGTGGCTATCGTGTCTGCTTCAGGAAGCACCTCAACAAAACAGGCAAAAATACTTTAAAAATTGATACCTACAAAATTGAGAGGATTTCAGAAAAGAGCTCAGCAACACCAATATGGGAAAAAAAATCCAATTCAATACTGCATTTTAAATGGGCCCTGGAAATCACAGAAAGCTGACATCCTGGGTGGCAAGAGTTAGCATTTAGACAAAACATGTCAGTTTGGACAAAGAATATCCCCACATTACATATTAGAAAACCTTATTAACATCATTGCTACCCAAAAGTGAGCGCCTAACCCTCACAACAGGCCATCATCATCTGGTACCAAATGCAAGTCCTCTATGACATATTACTCACTAAATCTGCTTTTTGATTCCATTTTTGATGAACACAACTTCTACAGATACAAAGACGCAATACGCAGCCCTTCACCAACATCAGAGGACATGGGCCACTAAAGCTGTTGTGGTGGACACAGCTCCACCTTCCCTGTACCAGAGGGTTTGGTTTGCTCTCCTCTGCCAGTGCTGGATCAGAAGCCAGCCTAGGCCCATGTGCTCACAAACCACCATTTTAGCTGTTTGCCATGCAGGCCAAACCATGCCACACAGCACTGTTCCCCCCAAAACCACAGGGAGGACAAGCTTCCCAGAGTCTGAGAGCCTGCTCTCTCTGGCAGGCACTTGGGAGCCACGGCGAGAGTGGCCAGGCATAAAAGGATGCAGCAGGGTGAGAAGCTGATAGAGCAGTGCTTACAATGGTAAACACTGTGACGTGTAAAAAGCTGGTAGGAAGCATAAATTACTAGAGATGGAGGCCATTTTTGTAGTGCTGCCAAAAGGAGCTGTAGCAGCACTGAACCTCAATCATTAATTGAGGGGGAAGCAAAACAACATGTTTCCCACATGTGCTTCAGAGCAGGTTCGTCCTGGTCCTGTTCGGTACCAGCAGCCCTTCCCAAAGGCCAGTGCTGCAGGTGCATGGCTCTCCTGTCACACCCCTGGTGGAGAAGGGCTGGCAGCTGCTCCTCCACGTCCCTTGTGCTCTGTCCTTGTCCCGTGCCTGCTGGAAGGGTGTAAAGGCCCCAGAGGACAGCTCTGCTGCCACCAGGTCTGATCTTGCTACAGCAGACTCCACATGATTACCAAAAAGGGAAGAAAAAAACGTTAGCATCAACATGTTAAAAACAAGAGTCACAGGCAAACACAAGAAGGGTCACATCTAATTTACAAACAAAACTACGTCCAAGCTCTTAATGCTCTCCAGATGACACAAACTGGAAGAGCCAGCCATCACAGCAGTAAGTATCCCTCCTTAATGGATGCCTGTTCGCGTTTCTATTTGGTGAAGAGTTTGCATCAAAGTCTCCCTGAATTCTTACCACATCTCACATCCCCAGACAACCTCTGGCTGCCCCAGAAGACTCTGGCAACAGCAAGCCACCAGATGCTAGCCAACACTGCTTTGAGAGCCAGGGAGTCCCCACGTGACAGACACTGAAACACCTGGCAAAAGAAGGAAGTAACTCTACAGCTATCATCTCCCATTAATAATTTAAGGCACAATATCAGTTATTATTTTTCAGAAGAGCCTTGTTCAATGTTAAACCACACAATTGATCTATCAGACCCTTAAAAAGCAACTTATCCATGCTGAATACATTAAATGATCAGTTTGTTTCACATTAATGGTCAACCCTCTTTTCCTACAGCATACAAAGACAGTTCTTATCAGTTCATATTTTGTACCCTGGAATTCCTGCCCCTAAAACCTGACTATCAAATGATTTGTATTTTAACTATAACTACAAGAGCTAAACAAACAAGCAAAACAAACAAACTCAAAAAAATCCTAAAACAAAGAAAAAACTCCCAACTAACAACACTAACCCCCCCCAAACTTTTATCCATTTCTAGCTTTGAAACCCTGCTGATACATACTTTTCTGACCCATGAACACAAAACAACACTGTAGCCTTGATAAGGAGAGATACGTTCCCAATGCCCAAACTCTATTCCACAGTCAGATGTGTTTTTTGAAATAAACTCAGTCTAAACAATATAGTAAATTAGGTGTTTAAAGTGCTAGACAAACATACTCAGTGTGATTAAGCACATTATATCCTTCAGGCACTCTTCAATAAACAGACTGAAGACTTATCATGCCTATAGCAACCATTCTTTCAGGAAGATGATTAAAAAGAAGCTGCACACTACTGTCCCTATGATGCAATTTTTGGTACAGAAAGATATCTGTAACTTATCTTTACGATATCTTTTAAATTAAAACACTTGATCAAGGAGTAAACTAAGACCCTTGACATTAAGCAGCTGTGTTTTCCAAACACATTTTTTCTTAGAATTTTTCCACCATTGGAAAGCAAACAATACTCCCAAAAAAGACTACCCATGTGTTATATTTATGTAATACTATGAAAAGTGTTTCAATCTACAGAAAGTGGGACAGTTTTCAAATTGAACAAACACGGCTGCTTTCAGCCTTCTTCCCTAGTAAGTAGTCTGGCATCAAGTCAACTGTACCAACAAACTCCAATGCAACTGTCACTTATGGGTGAGCTAAAGCAAAACAGTTTTGTAGCAAATCACCACTTACTCCTGCAAAGTCATTACTCAATGACTACTCCAGATTAAAATCAGCAATTTGCTGAACACAATTAAAAAAATAGGTTGAAAGCAGCATATTAAATCTTAGTGAAACTGCTTAAGCAGCAGAATGAAAGCTGTGAAAAGGCAGCAACTGCTGACAGTAACAAAAATGCAGAAAACAAGCCCCGATTCATCAGTGGCAAAGTAATCAATCGCAGTGAGCTGGCCAGTGTTGCAAAACATACCCAAAAGCCTACAGGCCAGATTACACCACCTCTGCGTACTTTATCGAGTGCCCCTCCTCTGGGCTTAAACCAAGGGAGTCCACAGAACAATGCCACGTCTATTGAGAGTAAACAAGATGGTGAAAATCTGTGCCTGCACAAAGAGAATCAACTGCTATCCTGAAACTAGAATCAGAGAGGAAAAAAAACATATACAATTTGTTCTAAGAAACTGTCATCTGGAAGACATTAGGATAACAGAAGCTATTATTAAACTGAGCCATAGCAGAAGTCAAGGAACAGAGATCACTAAAACATCAGGTGAAGACGTTGGCATCAAAAGGAAAAGGACATTGTGCAATAGGTATCCAACATCCCATCTCTGCCATCCCATCCTAAAACCTGGGGGGAGAACAGATAACATGACAATCTTTCATCACAGAGATCATAATCTCTTGGTTCAGGGAAAGGTATGGAATTAAAATAATTCCCTCCTCTGGTGGCTGTCAAGGAACATGACCTACAATAACAACTGAAAGAAAGAAGCATTTATGAAGTATTTTTATCAGCTGAAAGAAACTGTCACTTAGATCAAGACAGATTCACTTCTAATTTGTTGATATCCATGTTCCAGCTCACCACAGCACAAATCACACCATGGTTTCACCGACACTCCTCTTTCTGGCAAAACCAGCTGAAGCAGCTCTTGGCCCTAAAGCGGTGCTGCTTTGTCACTGGTGGGGCCACACCAACAGCAAGCAGCACTGATGTGGTGCAGCATCAGGCCTCTAACCAGCTGCATCACAACACTAAGGAGGCTGCATGGGAGCAAGGAGAGGGAGTGGGAACTGGCAGAAGTATCTTAGGCTGGCTTTTCTGGCATATGCAATGGCAGCGGTCGACCAACATTGAAAGGCATAAGCTGCTACGAAAGCGATGACCCCCTGAAACCCATAAAACACCTCTAATGCTCCTGCATTCAAGTTAATCCTAATGAGCAAGTGGTCACATTGGGTATTTGCATATTTATTCACAGTAAATTTTATTGTGTAATTCTCAAGCTACATTCAAACAATAAACATAATCTTGGAGGAGAAAGAGGCAACTCTGGTTTTGTCCATAGTAATAATGAACTCACAGGTAAGCAAATGTTGAGAACCACACTGTCCTGCCAGTAAGGGCTTGTATTCACGTTTCACACACCTCAAGTCACACTGACACCTCCTTTAGGTAGGATGAGGACAGCATGGACACCATGACAGAATGGCCATGTGCTCAAGCCATCACACTACTCTACACTCTCCCCACCTCGGCAGCACCACTGTCCAACCACAGCTAACCTCAGGTTATCTCCTCACTTGGTCTTTCTGTGAAGGTGCAGTACCTATGTGCCTCAAGAGCCACTGAGATATACAGGTAGCTCAAAGCCCTGGGTCCTCTGTAACATGAGAATCCAAGCTGCAGGCATTCCAATACATCCCAACACAGTGAGGGATAAAAACTACACCAAGCTCAGCCTGGCCTTTCTGCCTGTGGTGGACTACAGATATCAATTATCAGTATATCAATACCACTATAAAAATCAGCAGTACCTTTTCTCATGGGTTTCCAGGCATGTGTAAGTAGTATGCACAAATAGTTATCACAAGGCAAAGGGCCCACTTCTTATTACAGTTAAGGTAAAACGTCCAAGGTTCAAGTTGAGAAAACAATCACCATATTTCAGTGCTCTTTGTAAACAAAATAAGCCTCTTCTATGTAGACTGACTGGGTACACAGTGCTCATGAAGATAAAAGACAGGTCACAAAGCTAAGAGAGTTTTAAATACCTGCTTTGGAGACAAACTTCAATACAACATGGAGGTTTAAAAAAAAAATCATGTTCTTTATTTACAAAGTATTATGAGCTCTTACAAGCTCTTATACCTTTACCTCCGTTCGTAATTAGGACTTGTGGGGGTAAGCGGTGGGTCCACTGACTCCCTGAGAGAAGAAATAGACCTTGAAGGTTTCAAAACATATCCATGAAGATAGAGAAGTCACGTACACTGATTAACAACAAACAAGTCTGAAGTAGGGGGAAACCGTGAGAACAAGACATATCTATGTTAAGAAAGCAGAATAAGCAGAACTACTGGCCAACCAATAAGAATGCTATTGCTTGCTTTGCTGACCATTAGCAACCAGTAAGAAAAAAGACATGGTAACCTGGAAATAATATAAAAGCAACATGTTTTTGTTAATAAAAAAGCTTTTTGCACCAACTGTATTGGATTTATCAATGTGTTTTGACCGTCACGACAGTGACAAGGACTCGCTCAGTAACAAGTGCACAGGATTACAGATTTCCTTCCCTTCCCCCACCCAACACTAAAATCAAGTTTCAAGTTTGTGGACCAGATCCAAGGAACTGGTTTCTATGCATTCCTGAGGGAGAAAGGACTATAGAAAAGTCTTTTATTTCTGCATGTATTTCCCAGAAGGCCTAACTAATGCAAAAGGAAACGTATCAGGCTTCTTCAATGGGGGGAGGGCAGGAGGGGATTAACATGTTTCATGGGCAGAGTGCGCACAAGCAGGGAGGGGCGAGCACTTCAGCCTAAGCAATTAAATGCAACTCTTGTAAACCTTACTGTAAGACATCTGAAATACCCTTTTCAACAGAAAAACCTACTCAAGTAAATGCCAAAGTAAATTGCAGAGAAGAACAGACTGTATGTCACAAAAAGCAACTATGAAGGGGCACACTTGAGACTGTGTACATACATCTCTTGAGAATCACCACTGAAGCCCATCAGCATCATGGAGTCAAGGGTATAAATACAGGAGTGCATGTTTTCATTTCAAGTCAATTTCACATCACTGGTTACAACGGTTTCCTCCACTCCTAAACTGATTTCATATATACTTCTCTCCAAAGCTTTTCAAGAACTTACTAGGGGTCCCAGGTTCAGAAAGACACCTCAAGATAAGATTCTAAAAAAGGCAATCAGAAACAGAGCAACTGTTCCCTATACTAACACAAACATTACAGAAAACCTGAATAAAAGGTTAATGCTGCAGGATTAGGACTCTGGCTGCTGGGTCTATTTCACTGCCATAGCATACCTGTACACAATGCACCAAGCAGCTTTTGCCCCTCTCCACATCTCTGGGGACCCAAACCCCGTCTCCAACCACCACATACACTGTCAACTAGTGTGCTGCCCCAAGCCTCTCCTGTTCCCCTTGGGGTTTGCTTTTCTCTTTAAAACACACCCCTTCATTTTCCTAGCAGAAGTAGGACTTCAGACAGACCATAGGCTGAGTTTGCTGAAGGTACACGTTGCTTTTATTTTTACAGGAAGGAGAAGCAGCAGACCACACAGCTCGAGTTAGTTGTATGTTGGTAAGTGTATGCTAACAAGTTACTTGAACAAGAAGCTTAGTTTTACTGCACATGCCGGTTCAAAAATTCCTACTTTTATCTAAAAACTGTTTTCATGTTTAATACAGCATGCAACTATTATAGCTGTCTCCTCACACTAAGTAAAACAAATTCATTCCCAGAGTTAATCACCATTAATATTAGTTACAGTGTAAATAGCCCAGGATATTTAACTAGTGTACACAATAACACAGCCACTCATCCTCCTCTCCAACCCTCTCATAGAAAAGGAAAAGAAACAGAATTATTTATTTACTCAAAATCAAATAATCAGGTTGATTACTGTAGGACTGTGCTTTTAGGTGGTGAACTATTCAGCATTGTATTTAAAACATTTAGTAAATCAACAGAAAAAACCCAGCAAGATTTATTACTGATTTTGCGCAATCATTGCTCTTTCCTATTGTCTCATTTTACAGTATTCCATGACTTCCACTTTTTCAAAACAATATTCTGGAATTTTAACACTACAAATGATACACCTCTCTGTACAGAGGATCACCACTTCCAACAGTAGCCCATTTGCTCATGAAAAAAAAAAAATCCTTAATTTGCAAGCAACTTAAGAGTTTATAGGAGAAGGTGATACTGAACAGCATGGTCATTCATTTAATAAGGTATTGAAAAGATGCAGCAGCCAGAAACTGATATCAACAATAAAAAGTGCAGACTCTCACTGGGACGAGTAATTAAAGATTGGAAATAAGATGACATGGGGGATTTGCAATCATTAGAAACAAAATGAGGAGAGATCCATTTTCTGCACAGGGAATGTGAGAGTAGTGGACAAGGTTTGGTACAGAATTTCACTCAGTCATTCCAGAGGTTCCTGTTACTCAGGGCCTAAGATAACACCTTTAATTTGCTTTTCTTCAGGGAAGCACTGGGTTACTTCTTTCATCAGGTTATCTTTTCACCTCAAACAAGCTGAAGCTCACACACCCACCACCCTCTGTCTCAGACAAGAGAGGGAGCACTGAAGAGGCAGGCAGGATACCAGCTACTGTAATTCTGGGGTGCTAGAAGAAAACTGATTTCCTGGCTCTATCGAGCTTTTTCCTAACTTTTACATCTTTTAATAGTTCCATAATGCAGCTCTAGCCACAAAGCTACAGGAGCAATGAAGGACAGAGCACAGCTGCAGCAGTTGCACTTATGGCTCTGCAGCATAATCCCTTCTCAGGGCAGAAACCCACTCACCAGCCCACTGTTACACGTAGCTGCTGCCTCAGAGAGAACCTCATCATCCCGTGCAGTGCTCAGGAAGATTTCATGTGTGTACATCTGAGACACATAACCAACATCAAGGCAGCAATCAGTCTTGCGGCTGTTTTGAACACATTTTTCTACTATTCCATCCAAAATCAAAACAGAATACAAAACCAGAAAAACACCCACACTACAGAAAACAAACAAACAAACAAAAACAACCCAGTCATTCATCACTACGGCACAGGTTTTTTTCATTATTAATCTTCCCAGCCCATTACCCAGTTGGAAGCTAAACCCAAGCATCAGTACATTTGTGGAAACACCTCATCATTACAGAGCAAACTCTACTCAATCATCTATATGAAAGTTATTTCAAAACCATCTTCCTATTTATCTTTGTCTCTATACACAGGTTTGAAAAATCCCACCTAGATTCTAAAAAAGTCTCCTTCACAAAGCCACACTGCCTGAAGTCTGGTCTTTTTTGCCATTAATCCCTTGAATACAAGTTCTCCATATTAACTCCTTTAACCCTGCATGACATAATTACAAATGTTCTCTCTGCATATTTTTGCATATTTAACTGAGAGATATTTCATGCTAATGCAAAGGAAATGTCTCATAATGCACTTATTTCATGTTATGTTATGAAATAAGTTATGCTATACCATGAAATAAGTTTATGCTATACCATTTACTTCTCAATTTCCAGATAATCTCTAGCATAGTGCAGGTATAGCTCATAAACAGCAATTATAACACAATACAAAGCACAACGTAAGTACATTCACAGAACTTCAGCTAAAATGCAAGGGAACATTCCAAATTGTGCATGATAATTACGAGCCTTCATGAGAAATCCCATGTGAAGAAAAATCTCACTGTAGACCAGGAAAGGGATGACTGTAAAATCAAATAAGTGGGAAGGTAAGTTTCAGCCTCAAGACACTATGCATTCTGCATGCATGTCAGCCCCCAGAAAACTTTCTCTTAAAACCTCACATGGGATCTGAAGGAAGCTATCTGCAATGATCTGGAGCAAAAGAAAAGCAGCAGCATGCAATGTTTTGCCTATGGTAGTGGCAACCTGATTTGGAGGAAGTCTCTTGTCCAAATTATCATTTGATCAAGGCATTTGTGCTCCCACTGTTACTCTGATGAAGTCACACGAGCTGAAGGGTTATTGAAAGTACACCATGAGAACACCCTGCTCTGGATATCATCTGCCAAACTGAAGTCAACAGCAAGTGCTAGCACAACTAAGGGTACTTCCTCCCGCACCAATCCTTCCCTTCAGAAAACTACAAATTCTCACGCAGAGCAGGACCACTGATCTAATGCCTGGTGTGGAAGGGCTACTCTTGACAGAGTTAAACATGCTCCACTCCCCATGAGCTTTGTATATTGCAAACCTCTGAAGGCATGCCTTGAGGAAGTAATCTAATCAATCCCATCACCTAGAAAGATGGACAAAATATAATCAGTCAACACTGAGCAAAAGCAGCATCCTTTCGCCATTCTTGACTACTTCCTAAAATCAGTTTATGTCACCCACAAATCCAAATCAAGAAGGCAGATCCTATAATAAGAGCAGTGAATACTCCTGAGCTTGTAACTAGTAGCTTCACAAATCAAAGGAACAGGTATAACTTGTTTTTAATTCCCCAAGTTCCTCATGCATCCTCAGAACAACATCTGAACTTCAAGTAAATAGGGCCCTTCAGGATTCTGACCTTCACTAGTTTTCCAGACAACAAAATTTGTAATTACATGATTAATAATGCAATTACTGTAATTACCAATAATAATATACTAGTATATATTATAGTACCTAACATATATGTTAATACACTGATATAATTACTTTTATTTATTAGAAACATTTAGAAAGGTACAGACTTCTTACATTGACTTACACCTTTAAAGTTTAAAGCAACATTTAACATAAAAGTAGAGAATGCAACAGGCATGAAAATTGGGTTGTGCACTCATTTTACTTTAATCTTTCAGGCAAATTTAAGCACTTTATTGAGCTTTTTGAAAGATTTCCTCCCAGTTGTAAAATTCAAACCGCAAATTTATGTTGTCCACCTAACCTAATTTCTGATCATGAGGCTATCATCTAAAGCCCCATAAAACTTTCTAAAACAAATTTCTTTAGTTACAGTGTGGCTTTCCTAGAAGCTGAACAAAATGTAGAGTCAGTCACTGCAGCCCTTCCCAAGCCTCTCGATTGATTGCATCTCGGGTTGCTAATGCAACAGGGTGACTTTGTCACCACTACTTTTACAAACCACTTTAACTGCAAAAGCCAGCATGCGCCACTGGCTTCTGCTCTGGCATGCTGTGCCACACACCCTCACTAGGGTCTTTATCCATGCTGCTGAAGCAGCCAGACTAATCTCAACAGTTTGTGATTCTTTCAAGAGATCACAGCAGTTTTTGTGGACCTTATGTTACACTAATGAAAGGAAACTGCAAACAGCAACAAGCAGAATAACAGCGGCTACTTTGTTCATGCAATAAAACAATGTGAAACTGCTGGTATATTTCTGGATTGTTGAAATTGCCAAGTTTTACTGCACTATGGGAGACAGTCAGCAAAGTCACAAAACTAGTCATTGGTATTTCCCTCTTCCATTTACCCTTCCTCATAGCAGATGCCAACTACTCAGTTAGCCACATTTCATTAATAAGAAAAACACGTAGTCAACTGATACAAATATGGTAACCAGAAACCTCTCATTGTTTTAACCATTTGGTTCCTCATTGAATAATGAGAAAGGAAACCTCAACACTGTACATTTCAAATCTGCAATTACCCTCCTTCAACTGACATTTACAACAAAACTCTGCCACTAAAAAGCAGGAAGTCTCAGTACACAAACAAAAACTGCATTATGAAAAAAATTACTTGGCAAATTCAGGGTTTTATGGGTTAAAAAAAATAAAAACGACAAGGTCAACATGTTATTTGCATAACACAAGAGAAGTAGTGGAGGGAGATACAACTTCCTGGTGAGGAACACACTTGTTTCACCTTGCTACCACCCACTGTGGCCCTGACATCTTGGGCAGCCCGGCAGGTCCCCCTGTAGAGGCTCCCTAACAGCCAGCTCGGGTGCTTGTATTCCCATAGCCCACAGGCAGGTGGGAGAGGAGGCCACAGACAGCAGGCAGCCAGGAGCTCCAGAGAGGGTCCCACAGCAGCAGCCACTGCTGCCAGATCAGCAGAGGACCTCCTGAGCCACCCCATAGCACTGGCACCTCTGCCCCTGGCTGCCAGTGCCTGCAGAGCACTGGGAAAAACTAATCCCTGCATGAGCAACAGGTACAAAAGCAAAGGCAGAATAGTCTGTACTGAAATGCACCAATAAACAAGGCTGTAGAGAGTTATGCAAGACAACAATCATAAGGCATCTGATTAGCTTAAAAAAATTAATCAGGGGAAAGGAAAAAACAGACACATAAATACTCAGACAGAAAAAGGGGAGAGCAAAACACCAATGAGAGCTACTCCAGATCACGAGTATCAGATTACCACTCCCCAAAGAAAGTTACACCACGCTAGGTTTCAGTAATTGAGGAGAAAAGCAGGTCTGTGTCAAACACACATCCCAAGAGAGATGGGACCATCCTCTCAAATCACTTCAACGGAGTGCAAAGAAAGGGCACCTGTACCCATGAAAACAAACCTCATCTCCCAGAAGCCCCGAAAGCCAAAACAAAACCAAGAAACGCCTGCTGTGGCAAACTCTGTCTGAAGGACCTACCACCACTGGGCCAAACAGTACTCTTCTGCCTGCACACGTCCTGACATCACTGCACACTGATCCATGGGTACCACCTACTCAGCCACATTTGTCAGCAAAGTTCCCTTCCCAACAAAGACAGACTTCCTCAAGAGAAGACACCTCAAAACATCCAATTCTTTGCTCATGCCATGGTCTGACTTACTGTAAAAACCTTCCCAATTTTGGTCACTACATCATTAGCTCTTATTTAGTCTGCTACCTGCTGATCAACTTAGAAACAAATATATATACACTTTTTTTTGTAGTAGGAGGAGAAAAAGCGAATTCGGGACATCAAGCGTCAGACACCACTGCATGCCCAGCCACAACACCACAACTTAGTGGCAAAGGTTTGTTTCTCTGAACCTGTTTTTTTTTGTCAGTGTGACAGGTTTTGTTTTCTTTTTATGACCAAATTAACATGTTCAGTCAGACTTTGACTAAAGTAGTGAAACATTCCAACATATTAAAATAAAAAAATCTGTTAATTGAACACAAGGTAAATTTCTTCTTAAATTCTTAGCTTCCCAAAATGCTCAGATTGCCTTCTTTTGTTTTCTCTGTTTCTTAACGAAGTATCAATGCCATCAAAATGTAACAGCATCCTTTTCGTATTTAATAGATTCTTGTTATTAAGGAAGCATAAAACATTCTGATTCTTCTAAAAGGCAGATTTTATTCATGGTTTGCCTTTTGTTTTGCACATATTTGCAAACAACACCCTACTGATTTTGGATTTGCGTGAATTCTGCTAATTTATTCAAGTAAGCTTCAGTGATGCTGATAACAAAGGTACAATTATATTTTAAAAGCACAAAACCAGAACAAGTTACGCAATACATACTGCAAGTCTCAATAAAGAACAAAAGCACTGGCATGATTTAAAAGCAATAACCAGAAAATGCAGTAATACATTCTAGAACACAGTGAGTTCCTGCCATCCCAGACCTCATTTATTCATCTAACTTCAACATGTCTAACAGTCAACTGCCTGTTACTTCTATAAACACAGATTATTCTGTATACATTATTACAAATCACTGATGACTTCAAAACAGATCTCAAGATTGAACTACGGTTTTGCACACTCACAGTGTAAACAAAGCAGCCAACTCTTAGCTATGATTTGCACAACATACGCATCAGGTTTTTTGAGAATTCTTCACATTTAAGCTGTATAGCGATAGAAAACACAGTATCCATATACAATGTATCAACAGAAAAAAAAGACAGCTTCCCAATAGGTCGTGTCAGGACAACAAGGCATGTACTCAGGCATTGCTGTTTGCAGGAAATTACATCTATGCACATATGTCTGAGCACTCTCAATCCAGACCAAGGCTTTCACAGAGATAATGAAAACTAGTCAGAGAAAGAGGTTCCTCTCCAAAGTACATATAAACTTAAGATCATTTACAATTAATCTCCCCACAGACAGCATGACTCAGTCAGTTTAAGAAATCTCAATCTGCTGAGCAATTCAAACAGCTTCATTGTTAATTACGATGTAATGAAACTGGTCAGCAGTGACAAGACTATGTAAATCTCTCTCATCTGGAGTCTAGATTATAGCATTTAACAAGTTAAGACAATTCTTTTCCATTGCCACTGAATTATTCCCTATTGTGACAACTGATTTACGAGATGAAGAATCTTTAAATGAGCTTTCAATTTACTCTGACAAACAAAATATCTGAAAAAATAATTTATTATGTGCAACTCAAGCTGCATGGCTGTTCTCAGAGCTCTATTACAAGAACCGTGGCAAAAGGTTGCCTTAAGCAGATTGCAATGCCCTGAATTTTACCATCAAGTAATGAGTCTGCCACAAAAACAATAAGGCAGCAGCCTGATGCATATAAATCCCTTTGCTACTTAAAACTAGATTTTGGACCAATATTAAAACAAAACCAAAACAAAACCCCTAGTACTATCTGAAAAGAGTAGCAAGAATAAAAAGCATCTGTGCTGGTATCACTAACAGGATGTAAATTAGCACTAGGTTGTTTTACATCTAAGCAAGTGTAAAAATAAGAGTCCAAAACAGAGAACACTTAGCTCTGCATATAGTCAGCTTACATGTGCTAAATGCTTTACCATGTAAATGGGGAAAGCTTTCTAAAGAAAGACTAATACTGAGAAGCAGCAAAATAAATGCTGCATGCTTCTGGGAGGGGCCCCCTCCCTCTCCAGCCCTGCTTACCCTTTCCTCCCACAAGGGTTCAGTTCTCAGTTAACATCTCTCTGTCTGAAAATAATTGCCTGCCTCCTAAAGGCATCTTGGACCATGTCACTCCTTAATCAGCAGGAGGACAGCTGAGTGATGTGAGGCATTTCCACCTTCTCCCTGGAGTAATTGCACCATCTTCACAAGGCATTACTGCAACATCAAGAGCTAAAATGGCTTTAAATGTGGTGCTCTCCCATAATGAGAGCCATACTCCAGTAAGGCCACACTCAAAAAACCCACTTCTATTACACCAGCTGTCTATTAGGACTTAGCTTATCAATACAGCTATCGCCAAGGATCAATTAGTACACCCTGCATACAAACCTCAGGGAAAATTCATTTGTAGAAATGAACTCACAATGGGTTTGGTATACCTAGAAACATAAATACAAGCAATAATCTATTGCATTATCTTTATATTTTTATTACAGTGTGAACATGGTAAGAAGCAGCAGTATGTTTGCAAGTTCTAATGCTGCGGTACAGGAAGGATACCAGTAGAATTACACTATATTTACAAAATACGACTAATTTATTTCTCTGCACAAATATCTTGGAAAATAAAACTAGGTATCTATTTCTCAATAAACTGCAGAAATTGAGAGAAAAAACATGCTCATGGGCTTTGTTAATACACTTGCAGTGGGTATACCAAGAGGGAAATGTGTGATCAGAACAACACAAATTTCAGCTTTCGTCAGATCAGTAACACATGTTGCAGTTTCAGTTCAGAATGAAACATCAGCATCTACAAATAGCATGGATGTGTTTCTTCAGAGAAGTCATCTTTTCTTCCCCACATCATACCTTCACTTGAAAACAAAAATCTTGTTGATCCTTGCCATCCTCATTCTCAAAGACACATCAAAATCACATTTTCTGTAAGAACACTTAAATCCCATAATTCTTTTTATCCAGTTTTCTATCCTTCCCAACTCTGCCCCTTTCCTAATTAGCCAATCTTGAAATCTGTGCCACACAGCTCAGACCTGTGGCTACGTATTCCCTGTCCCACACTAATTTAATTTTGCAGCTTATTCAATAAATGAACGGCTACTGCCATCTTTCCTTCCCTCAAGCATTTGGGATCCACATCTGCAGAAAGATTAGAAAGACAGGAAATAACTTTCAGATAAAACAGCTAAAAGGCAAAGTTCAATGACTGTATGCAACAGGGCCACTCAGTTTATCTTCCAAATCCTGCTTTTCCTCCTTCCATGAGGCTCACTTTCCTCTTGTTTCAAACTATGATGTACACTTCTCAAGGAAGTGATCATATCTCCCACTGGTGTTTATATACCACAAACACTTAAAGCACCAAAGCTCTGCCTTTTTGGGACCCTCAAATGCCACCAGAATACAACAGCCATGGTATTACCATAAACCCATCAATTATACTTGAGTCTAGAGCCTTTAGATTTTTGCAGGAAATGGAAATCATTAATTGTGAAAGTGAGAAACACTGTCCTTTTGCAACCCTCAAGTCCCTCATTTCCACATAAAGGGAACTAACTAATTTGTTTATATCTGTCACCGCTACATTGTTGGGATAAATGTTTCAGGAACTTTCACAATCACTTCCACAGCCTTTCAAAAATTCAGTTAAAACTCAGCTTGTTTTCTTTTCTCCTTCCTGAACATTTTTAAAAGCTCACATTTTCATCAACTATAGAAGATAAAACCGCCCATGCTTCATGCCACATTACAGGAACATAGAAACATTTAAAGTTTTTCTCACAAACTTTGAAGAACAAATACAATTAGGAATTAAAACTAAACCAATATATTTTGAAAATGGAGAAAGCAATCCTTGCTTTGAGAGAGAAAAAAAAAAAAAAAGTGCTTTATATCCTTAAAGTGATCAAGGCATGTTGAGAAACTTGAAAAAACTGGCAACAATGTAAGCAGATACAGAAAGCTTGACTACAAAAAAGTTTTGCCAAGTGCTTAAAACATGTAAGTCCAGAAGTAAATAAACTCCATTATTTCATCACACAAGCCCCATACAGGGAAGGGGAAGTGCTACTGAAAAGCTTGGGGTTTTAACAGTTTCCTGCTCACACTAGAACATTTCCTTGATTAATTAATGTATTCCTGTATTATGCAAGTCTACGTAACCCCCATGTACAAAGACAGCCCTTGTACAACATGCACTAAACATTTTCAACTCTGCAGATGGCCACAACAAGAAGCATAAAGTTTTATTACTGATCCCCACTGCTATCACAGTTTCTCCCCCTTCAGCAGTTTCGGGACTAGGCTGTTCCACACGTCCCTCAGAGATGTAAAAGCCTGAGTGGCTGACCTCAGGCTCTGGACCAGATTACTCTGTCCTCCTGCTAAAGAGCTGAGAAGGGGGCTACAGCCCAAGCCCAAACACAGGCCACAACTGCCACAGCAAACATGGGCTGTTTCAGTGCACCCAATTTCCACTTGCCACAAAGCCCAACCACTTTACTCCTATGAGTAGTCTGCTGGCTGACAGCTGGGCTGAGACAGCGTCTTTCAACAAAATGAGGCACATTTTGCTGTGTATTTCATGAAAAGCCAACAGCTTTTGCTCTCCCACTCCCTGCCTCTGTCGCAAGTACTAAAATACAAGGGTTTGAAGGACCGTTACACAAACGTTGCAAATCACAACAGAGCCCAAGAAAAGAGGATCATCACACTGCTGGTGCTCTCCTGGATGTCACATGCCCTGCCTCTTATTCTATACACTTAACTCTTTGGCATACATCCCACTATTGGTTCAGCATGATGAGTCTGGAAAATCTGTGCCAATGTTACACATCATTTGCAAAGAGAATAGACAGCTATGTGTACATTTGTTGTACACTATAGCATTAGGAATTCCAGGCAACTAAAAAGCAAGCTTTATATACAATACTTCTTTGTTCTAGGGGTTAGAAATGCTAACTATATAACCTGATTTACGTTGGCTACAGACACTAGTTACTAAAAACTAATGAAAACACCAACTTTGATTTACCCATGTAAGTATCTATGCAGTTTGAGATTAAAATTTAATTAAAAAATCTCTAAGCAGCTTGGTATTAAAATTTAGACTAAAGTGATTTTAAGGAAATGAAACATCAAGAATTAAAACTAAACTGAATTTTAACAACAGCTTTTCTTTAGAGTGAAAAAGCAATAATCATCTATTTTTGTTACAGTTTTGGCCTTCACCTTCCTATACCCAGGATGATTCAGGAAATGATACAGTTGTTTGTTCCAGTACAGGCAGTACAGACCTGACACTGTTCTGGTTCACAAGAGTACCAACAGTTCCATCAATACATTTTCAAAAAATGACTTGCTGAAACAAACAGAATTCTTCAAAACTGTATTTTCCCTCTTTGAATGCTGAAATTGATAGGCATCATTATTGTTAACATCTCAGCAATAAACCTTTTTTTCTTGCTTCCCATAAGAATCCTAATATATGTCATCTTCAGATTGTACAATCTATAAAATGCCTATGGCTTTCCTGTCAATATTTAATTTTAACCCTCAACGAAGGTTCTTCTCTCTGTGAACGGAAGGCACACTCACAGGTAGGAATACATAAAGAAAAAACGCAGTAGCATATTGCCTGAATAATCAAATACAGAATCTCAACTACATTTACAATTTTCAAGTCTTAAAGCTAAAGGCTTGAACATCTTGAACTCATGCAATCACAAAGAACTTTCAACACCACAAAAGAGCCTGCTGAAGTAATTTGATCACATCTGAATAAATTTTGAAGTCATGGAAGCAATCCTGCATGGACATGTAACCAAATATTTTCATGGTGTTATTGACTGTAATGAAAGTACTACACTGAAAATCCACACTGCTCTTCTTATTGAGATCATTAAAACAGCTTTTAGAAGCCTACTTAAAAACCTGCAAATTCCTAACAAAGGCTACAGCATTATCTTGTACACAAGTACCTATTTCAGCTGAGCTCTATCCAGAGAGAAATCTCAGGATCTCGATGAATGGTTCACCAAGGCTGCCCCAATACCATGGTCTGAACACACAAGTTCAGAACTGCCGCAGCATTTTCCCAACCAGAGGCATGTGTTCACACCATCAGGGTCTGCCTCACATTTTAGGTACCCATCTTCAAACTCTAACGTGTGCTTTCAATATGCTTAATTTGTAACCATTTGGTTCCTGACCTCTACACAACTCTATCAGCCTTTTAGGCAATTTCAAGTAATGTTATTTATTTGGACCTTGCTTGTTTTTACTCTCTTGTGATGGAACAGGAAATAAACCCTTACAAAGGTCGTAACCAAGTTTTCAGGACCCTAAAACAGGAGTTAGAATCTTAGCTGTAACTGATACAGAAGCTAATAAAAAATGTTTTCTACTCTTAAGCATTACCCCAATCCATCCTTTGCACCGTAAAACAGTTATGGGCATGCTCTCCTGCCCCATAGCAGAAACTGACAAAACCAATTTTCCTTCTCTGGTGATAACCACTAGAACAAAACCACTTCAGAGAAGAGGTGTTTGTGACTTTGGTGTTTTACTGACAGAACTCTTCCATCAGAAGACAAAGGACCACATGCTTCATGGGTGTAACCACATTCACTTGCATGATGTCTTGTATTTAGACAGCAAAGCAACTGATCCAATAGTTAGTTGAGCCTTAAAATGCATGTGTTTAACTCTTGTTGAAACAAAAAGTTGCCAAAACAATGCCTCATCCTCTGACTATTTAAACCTTACCATCACCTTACCTTCCCAATTCATGAAAATGGAGGCAAATGCTGTAACAATGCCATCAAATCCATCTGGTATATAGTCCTGTATGACCAGGACGACTTCTGTTTTCTGCTGCTTTTATTGAGATCCCAAGCAGACAACAGTTTCTTATTTCACAGAGTAGCGAGAAATACTCATATCACAAGTTACTGAAAACCATTCCCGATACCAAATTAAAAGGATTAATAACAGTATCAATGTACATTGCTAACCTTTTCTTCAAATTTTCTTTTTATTTTCTTTCACTTTTATAGAGGAAAACATGCTTCTAAATAACGTAGAATCACAAACTTTCCACCTGTTTGTACAGTCACTGTGAACTTTACCGAATGACCAAAAACTTATCTTAAGAAATGTTAAGTGTTTGTACAAAAACAGCATGAAAGGCACTCCATGGTCAAGGCAAAAGTGTACATGAGGCTACTACTGACAAAACAGTGCACTTAGCCTTAGCAATTCAGATGAAACAATACGTCTGGAGCATTAAAACTCCCTGTTTTGGAAACCATAGCCAGCCCTGTCCGTTTCAACTATCAATCACCAACCGTGAGGCTTAGCAGTATCTATACATCTCTTCCTTCTGAAAAAAAAAAAAGAAATGATGGTGAAATGCTGTAGAAACTCTGCATGTAGTTCCAGAAAAACATTTATCATTTTCTCCCATCAAGTCAGTCACAGCCAGCCACTTTAGATTTCATCTACACTCAGTACTGATTAGTGCAAAGCAAAGCCAAAATTTAGCTATCCAAAGTGAAGGCACAGAAAAAATAGTTTTATTTGATCCCTCTTCAGAGGTTTCCCGGCTGCACTAGTCCTGGTACTACAGATTAACTCTTGGTAGCATAAATATGAAATCCACAAGCAATTCAGTGTTTCTCCCCAAGGATGACTCAAGAAAAGTGACAGGTAGCAAAATTCCACTGCTCTTCAATAGCGACAAATTCCCAGGAAAAGCAACATGGTGTAGCTGAGCATTACACAGGAGAATACTGAACCTGAACAGAGAGCACTCCTTTCACAATACTGGTACCTGGCCACCACTGCACAAAGAAAACACTTTCAAGAACACACAGGTGAGTAGAGCAGGAAGAGAGGCACAAATGTGCCCTTCCAAACAGCTTGCAAGGCAGTAGCAGCAAGACTCAGTTTCAACAGGAACTGCTTGCTCTCCCCGCTACCATAGGGTTTTTTTGCATCAGTCATTACACCACTTAAGAAACTACAATTTAGGGTATATCTCATGTTCCTCATCTTTGAAAATAGGTCTTATTCAACAGAAAATTAAGGGGTTTTTCTTCAAACCCTTTTATCAGAGAAACAAACCTCCTTGCATAATAGACAAAGTACAATTTTGGTACAAAATACACTAATATAAGTAGATAGCAACTAAACTGGTGGAAGGATGTTACTCAGCTATGATCAAAGTCAGATAACAATCTTCAGAACTTCACATTTGCCCCCAAATGTCATCTCAAAGTCTATCAGATGGGGAAAGGACAGCTGCATTTCTTATAGTATCACCGTACTCCAAGGAATGTAAATGAGGGATATTGTTTAAAAAAAAAAAAAAATCTAGTTAAAGCTTTACATTTGTAACTTTAAAAAGGTTTTCCCCTCCTTTTTGTATCTTTAATCAAAGGTTATAAATGTGTAAGGGATGGCTGTTGCCATGGAAATATGCAGGCCAACATCTCTCTGTGGGAACCTCAAAGCTCCCTTCACCGCTGGGCGCCATGTAATGACAGGGTCACATTAGCACCTTTGACTCCCAAAGCACATTTATGTGCACAGAAATTAGCACAGCTGACTCCATTCACCTTCCACAGACAAATAGCAACTACTCCTGCTCAACAGATTTTCTGCTGCACTTGCCCATTCCCCTGGACATGCTCCCAGACCTGTTTCAGCATCATCCTTCACACTGTGGCAAATTGATCTTCAATGTGTGCAGCCTGCTCGGCAAACACTAAGCAGAAACCCAAGAGCGCAGAGGCCATCAGATGCTTCATCTGATGAAGAGCATAATTTCATAATCTGTTGAGAAATTTCTTTTTCCAAAGCAATTGATGTATGTTAAATATACATCCTATTCCAGAAGATGAAGGCATAGCTATGGGGAAAAATACAGGCAGACACACAGCAACAGGAACTGAACACTCATAAAAACCAACAATTAGAGAACAGAAGATAGACTCTGAATAATGGTTACTTTTTCCCCCTGTGGCTATGATTCCTACACCATGAAAAAGAAGTTCTCAAAAACCTCAGTAGAATCTCTGAATATCAGCATGTACCATTTGATGCACATTCAATTTATGCACATAGGAGGCCATTTCAAGGCAGATGAAAGTAGATTTTTTTTATTTTAAGTCAATTCCAGATAGGCAAATTCAACCATTCAAATATGTCTTCTTATCAACATCTAAATACTGTGAGCAAATACACTTAATTCCTGTAGTCATATGTTTGTATGAAATAGAGATTTGTGTCACACACCCTCTGACACTGCAATAATAAATCCATTAAATACATAAAAGATAAGATTCAAGATGCATTTAGAATTAATTTATTTGCACATTTTCAGATAGAAATTATTTCAGTAGGGTCTACCCTAATTGAAAACAGCTAGTCAAATATTTTAAAACACTAATATATTGTGAATGTATACATGTGGATTGGTTCTTTTAGTTTTAATTCTTCAGAGAGAGAAAACTGCAGAGAGAAGAAAGCTCTTTAGCCTATGGAAAGGTCTGCCTTAAACATTTATCACACAATCCCCCATAACTAATCCTAATGCAAAAGAAGTGAAATGAAAAGGCCATTCTGTGTCTCACTTATCTAGAAGATAATCAAGATGACCTTTGAAGGTAGTTTATTCCGTGAGTAAAACCTAGCCAGATTCAACTGAATAGCAAATTTATTTTAGTAGGGGCAAGCACCTAAACATTTAATGGCAGATTTTTAATAATCCAAATAATCTCAAGAAGAAAAAGGCAGTCATTCATTTAAGTAAGACTAAAGTTTAACAGCAAGGAAAAATTTAATTCTTGCTTTTTAGCAAAATACTTTTTAATGGACTTTTGTTGTTTCAGTTTCTTGGTGGTAGACTATTAGTTCCATCAAAGGTAGTTATTTTCTTTAGTTCTACAGTTCTGATGGATGACTAATTTTCTTACAAAGGATCTTTCAGGTAGGGTACATCTACAGCCAAATAGAGATGGGGATATGCGTGGGCCTATACATATACCTCTCACTGAATCCTTAGTAATTATATGCAATTGCTGAGTGGAAACAGGAATGCCTGATTTCTTGCCTCTGGCCATTTTACACACTTTTTGTGACAAGAAACAACAAATATATGGGAGAGAAAAAAAAAAAAAACCAAAACTTTGAGCACAGCATTGCTCCAGAGGACTCCTATATCTGAAATTGTCAACTAAAGCATCACTAACCTGTTACTACTGCAATTTTTTTTTTTTTTAATTTTCTTTTGGATTAGGTTTTTTGGTGGGGTTTTCTTGATTGAGTTTGTTTGTTTGGGGGGCTGTTCTTTTGTTGTTGTTGTGGGGGTTGTTTTTGTTTTGATGTTTGAGGGGTTTTTATTTGGTGTTTTTTTCTCCATTTGTTTTTCAGAGATGTCAGGACAGTCTGTTTGTGCCTCAGTAAATTTCTGCAAGCATATCCCCAACTCCCGTTTCACTCCAACTGCAAAAACCTGCTGGCAAGGTTGGAGCCCTGATTATTAAGTTCTGCATGCAGACCACTCCTCTGCTTTTAAATGTAGACAATTCTTACTGTACTCAATTTAAGTACAACCTTACAGCAGTATCTCATGGCCCACTCTGCAATGTCTGGCAAGAATTACAGTCGACCAAGAACATCCAAGATGCAGCTTAGAGAAAAGGCCAATAAATATTTTATAAGATTAGGTTGAGAGAATATTGATTTTCCCAAAGCCTGTCATTGTATCAGTTAGTCCAAAGATCATAGCCTCTTTCCACAACTCTGTTTTCCTTACATCCTCAGGCAGGCAAGAGGAATCTCAGCTGACTTCATTGCACAGCCAAGTGTTCTTGCATTAACAACTAAGATTTTATTCATTAAATGTGATTTAATAAATGTCTTCTGAATAAATTCAAGCATTACTAGATGAGGTAAAAGCAAAGAGAAGGGTATCTGTAAAATGCCATATTGACATACATTCTTACAAGCCACTGTAACTCTAGCAAACAAATGTTACCCATGTGCATATGACAGTCCCAAATTCCACATGGCATAGCCAGTTTCATCTTTCCTACTGTAACAAGAGATGACCTGTAAACCAGACAGGTAAAATAATGCATTTTACAGTGATAAATCACCAAATTCAGTGTGTCCTCACACGAACTTTGACCTGTCCAAATTATGCTAAGCAATACAAGAGACAGTTCCTTTTGAAAGCTTGAGTTTAACTACAACAAACCTAAACAAAGCCAAGCACAGCTTCCATGACCTGAATTAAAACACAAATTCAGTGCGCCTTTTGTGTTTTAAAAAGCCTATACTGCTCCACTTTTCCCAGAGCATATCAAAATTACACACAGAGAGAATTCAAACACAAATCCAAGGCTTGCACATCTCTAGGTCTCTTCCCTACATCCTGAATTGTTTTTCCAGTAACAAACAACCATAACTCATTATCTTGTTCAGTGAAAAGGAGAACAAAGACATTCTATAAAAACAAAAAGCCTCCACATTGCTATGCATCTCTTTGTATACACAATGACTACGTTCATCCAGTATTATTTGTTTATTATTAAAAAAAAATAAAGCACAAATGAGCAAATACATATAAAACAATTATTTGGGGGACGAAGAATGCCTGCTTTATATATGAGGGGAACTCAGTAGAAACACAGTTAAAGCCTGCCCTTGAAAACTACTCTTGAACAAAGCAAGAACTATAATCACATTTCATGCATTTTTCCCCCTACTCCTCCACTCTGCCATTTGAAATGCATGTGAATCTGCGTGGACCTGGAGGTTTCATTCAAGCACAGCTGAACACCAACTTCCCCACTCTGTCTCACCTCACTACAGTTCTGTCAGACCTGCTTTAGCTTCCAGGCAGCCTTTGGTGTCTCTGTTGCACACCAGCAAAGAGCTAAACAAGTTTGTAGAAGTTGCTACTCTACTGCCTGCTTTCCCAGCAGAGTTGCCCATCTTCATAAACCTTCCCCTGCTTTGCATATCCTTTTCTGTCTCCCAGTTGAGTAATCAGATGCACTAACAACGTCAAAATTCCCCAGCCCGTGAATTCCATGTGTTTCCCAGTCACTTCCACATCAGTGCTCCAGCACCTACACATCTGCTCGGCATGCACCATCCTGCACAGGAAAACAAAGCCAAGCATCTCGCAAGCGAAAGGGAACCTGCCTGTCCTTGCAATGAGGCCAACAGGTACTAATTTTGCAGCAGTGTTCAATCCTCTTTGGCCTGCCTTGTATATAGGCTAATACTAATTTTTTAAGAGGATCAATGCAGAAAATGCCTGGTGGATTATGTGTTCACTGCTGTACAAGAACAGAGAAAAAAAGAAATAAGTGGAAAAGCAGGGAAAGACAATAAAGTTGGTACACTATTTCTGGATTACCAACAAACTTACCCTAAACTTGATACGTGGGCTTAAATTAACTTTATTTCTTGTCTTTAGAAAAGTTCCTTATCTGCTTACATCTATAGTCCAGGTTTTTATTATTTTTCCAGCTGTTTTGTTTCCTTCTCAGGCTGCAAAAACTGGCCCCCTTGGTATGTAAGAACATTCTCTTGCAGTAAAGGCTGCAGCTTAGTGCTTTAGAACACTTACTTGTCAAAAATTTTAGAGTTACAGTACTAAGAACAACACACATGCCACTTCCTTCAAAAGAAGTCTTTTTTTCCTCCTCTACCCCAACACTGAACAACAAAAACCCTGAAATATATATATATTTTAAAAAGGGGAAAAAAAACCCACTAACTGTACCAAAAGTAAGTTTTTCCTTATTTATGCATGCCATTTTCAGAGACATGTTCGCATATCCAGAAGCATTCTGCAGAACAGCTTGGTGTTGCAGAGAGCAGGAGGGGACAGAGCAGCTCCCCGACAGCCTCGGTTAGCAGAAGTGGAGCACAACACACTTCTTCCCGCGGGCACTAAGCTTCCTCATAGTGAAGGCTGGCTGCAGCAGCACCTCCAGAAAGCTAAACAGCTTTTTGCATTCCTGGTACTTCACAGGCAGATAAAAGACAGAACATAAAAGCTTTCTGGCCACTATACAACTAAATGCAGGACCTCATTAATCCAGTTCTGGACAGCAATATCTGTAATATCCCCATCCACAATGATGGCACACATTAGTCTGAAATACGAGGTGCTACTTTTTGTAGCTAAAGAGTTTTCATAACAGAAAATGTCATTTTTGTTCTCTTCACTGATTTATCTAAGAAACAAAGAAAAACCCTTCTGTCAGAAGTAAAACAATTAAAACAGCTTCCACAACTAGCCTGCACAGCTACAACCATGCACAGGTGAGTTAAATCGCCCAATGAACGCTGCAGCAGCAACAGCCTTTAGGCATTCACAAGCTCCTCTTGGTACACAACTAGTGTGTGCTCCACCAAAAGGCAACTCTACAGCCACTTCAACTTCTCAAAACTCGAGACACGAGAATAATGTAAGTGGGACTTTCCTTATTCTTTTCTATACACTTCTACCTATCCACCTAGACACTCAAGCACAGGACTACGCAAAGCCAAATGAAGAAAGCCTTATAAAAGACTGCTATATCATCAGAGAAATGACTAGTTAGAAGGAGGTAGAAAGCTTGAGGGGAAGAACAATCAAATAAAAAGCTAAAAGCACGTCCCAGCTCCTTGTTTATTATGCAGCTTTTCAACTGGGCATACCTTTCTTCAGCTAACTAAATATGGCATACAACAGCTAAGTACAAAGCACAACAAAGAACACCCTTCCTAAAGTGTTTAATATTCACACAATAATAAAAATCCGAATTTTCACTTTACATTTCCAACACAGTAATTTATATACCAGTGTTAAAAGGCAGGGGGAGGGCGGGCGGAGAAAGGAACCTTGAGTGGATAAGCCAGGGAAATTAATGACCTTCTTTGCTTCTTTTGGTTGTCATCTTAAAATTTCCAACTTTACTGTCACATGCTACCCAAAAGTATTTGTTCTATGATTTTTTTTTATAGAACTAAATCATTGTGAAAAATTCTCTCAGTCACCTCTATAAGTAATTAAACCTCAATTTAATAAGTAGCACAATAGATCAGCACCCACTCATCAATAACACTTTCATGGTAATGTACCTTCAGAAACTACTTTTCCACTCATTTAAATCACAGAATAGGAACCCAACAAGATCCAACACTTTGAAGCACTGAAGGCTTAAAAGAAATGTTAGTCAACCTTGGCAATTATTTTGAGTTACCTTTGCATAGCCAAAACTAGGATAAAAAAACTTCACCTCTGAACATACTTTATTACCTACAAAAATCCTACTGCAATAACTGTGGTTTGAAATTCCATTTCTCCTGGAGAAAACAAAAACTAAAGCAAAACAACTGGCAGAGATCCAAGATAACATAACTATGACAGAAATACTCCAAGATTTTATTTCCACTGATTTGAAGTAAAGCCCCACTTTGGAAAGCCATCATTAAAATCAGAGTATGACAAAACTACCTACTAACTTATCCAACACCTTTTGCAAACTAGGTGGCATATGGGAGTATTATATCTAATGCTAGCAATCCAGAACAAGAATTAATTTTGATATGACTGTAAGAGATCTGCTACTTAATTCACTGCAAGAAAACATCTAAGACAATGTATTTTAACACCAAAATGTTCATTTGACACACACACCCCCTCTAAGCCAGCTGGCAGAGGCGGCGAGTGAGCCACAGAGCATGCACAGTGAAGTCTTCAACTCCAGCCAAGAGGCCCTGGGCAGATGACAGATCCTCTCCACCTACTCCAGTAACAGAATGCAAGAAGCAGGTAACTCTGAGGCTCAGGTGCCCAGGAGACAGGCCTGGAGTGCCACGACATCCAGAACACCACCTCTCCTTGCAGGACCTCTAAGTGGTATAAAGCCACACATTTTGGCAGGGTACTGCTGTATCCATGACAGCAGGTTAACAAAGGGTTATCAAGTGCTCAGTGCAATAGCTGTTTATACGGGGACAGAAGGAGAGAGGACTGAATCATAATACCAGCAAAGAGATGGCAACACAGCATATTAAATGAAGTCTGGGGGCACACCTTTTCTTACAGTGTCCAGAAAAACCTATGAATCAGTGTTATAATATGGAAAAAGATCCACTCACATCAAATACTTCAGCAGCTGTGGAAATAGCTACCGCCCTCCCCACCAGCTACAATGGTTTTCGTTTAAAAAAAAAAAAAAATCGGCTATAGACCTATTTTGGTAGGTATGAATGCAAGCAGCTTTTGTCACCAGACTCTGTAGCAATCCCTGACAATCACAAAGGGTACATAAAGTAATTGCTTCGGGGTGGGGGAGGGGGGGTGGTGAAATACTTCCTGTGCAGCCCAAGAGATCCTAGTAAAGACAGGTTTCATCTATCAATCCAGCACCACATTTACAAAATTTTTAGTTTGTTTGTTTTTCCTTTAAGAACATACACATAGAAACACATTGCCTTGCAACTCATTTGCTTCCAGTGGAAAAGTCACCTGTACTTTATCTGCGCTACCGGAAAGAATTGAGTGCCCATCCCTACACAGCCCGCTCATGCCAGACAGCACACCAGACTAACACTCTTTCCTGCGCAGCAGGGAACATGGTACATACAGTGTTTCACCCTACATGAGCCTCTCGATTCTCTCGCCTACAATGCCCTTTCTAACTCAGTTTGTAAATGATACTCCCACTCCAGCACGGCCTCCACATTTGCCATCCATGCAGCCAGCACGGCTTCCTTTAGGCGCACTTGCGTAATGCCTGAGCTCGCACTCTTTCTAATAAAAGAAGTCATTAAACAGTTCTCTAACAAAACCTCCTTACAGGTATCCAAAAGGGAGTATGAGATTAGTAGCTATTTCTGAGCCTGATGGGCGTAAAGCAGTCAACAGCCTGCCGCTAATTACTGCAGGAACTTTATTTTTTTAAAAAAAGATTTTACTACTACATTGATCCCCACAGCCTACTAGAGATACTTGGGTGTCATAGACCTAAAAGGTGATGTTTCACATTTTTCAGCCGAAGTAACTCCCCGCAGGAGGTACATGATAATGAACACATGAATAAAGACAGGAAAATGTTTCAGCATTAAACGAATGAGCAAACTTGAAAAATCCCTTCAACCTGCAGAACCATCAGGTTCCCTCCCACATCAGGGAAGGACCAAGCTCCTGATCCCCTCCCCGCCAAAGGCAGTCACGTAACAAGAAAGGAGCTGCAACAATGAAGTTACCACGGCTGCATTCATCCACTCAATCCTTCTCCCTTCAAAGCCAATGATGCGTAGTTGTGTATACAGGGAAAACACCATCCAACAGCCCACACCTCCGGGAACCAACCAGGACATCCCCTCAGAAATAGATCAAGGGCAAATGGGGACAAGAAACTGTCACTTCACCCATACCTTGCAAACTGGGCACCTCTGTGGAGACCCGATTTAAATTCCCCCAACAGCTGAAAAATAGAACAGCACACAACAGCTCTTCAGAACACACGCAGCCGGCTCCAAGCGGCAAGCGCACCGCACGGCGTCCTGCTGTCCGCGAACGAGGGACGGCGGCCCCGGCAGCGCGCGGCCTCCCCGAACCGCGCGGACACGCTCCTGGCAACCTGGGCTGCCGCCACTTGGAAACCGTCCGCTTCCCAGCGGGGCCACAGCGCCTCGCACTCGCCCCC
>VWZG01010811.1:30453-121554 GCA_013396735.1 Grallaria varia
AGGCGCAGCGGGCAGGGCCAGATGCTGCCCCTCGCCGACCGCTCCGCCACCGCCTCCTGCTCCCCCCGCCGCCGTCTCCTTCTCCCCGGGCCGGCGCACAGCCCGCCCTGCGGGGCGCTCCTACCTGCGGGGGGCTGCGGCGCTCCCCTCGCACAGCCCCCGCCCGCCTCGGCGCCCTCTCCGCGGCTGGGGCTGGGCCGGCTCAGCCCCCTCCTCCCCGCGCCGGCGGGGGCAGGGCGGCGGCGGGAGGAGGAGCAGCCGCAGCCGGAGCGGGAGCGGGAGGAGTTGGTGCGTGTGTAACTAGTTTGGGTTCCCCGCAGTATGGCGGCCGGGCGGTGCTGGGGGCGGGCCCGGCCCTGGCTCCGGGGGTCCGGCCGAGGGGCTGTGCCGCCCCCGCCGCGGTGCTGCCCTGCCCTGCCCTTGCCGTCCCCGCCCCTTAACGGCGGCGGCCCGTGCTTTCTGCCCGGGGCTGCTGTGCTTGGCGGGGCTCGGCGGCGCCGCCGGGAGCGGGAGCGCTGTCCTGCGGGCCGGCTCCTCGCACCTGGTGCCACTTGTCGCATCCCCCTGCGCCTCCCCCTCCGCCGCGNGCAGGTGCGGGCAGCGGGGCCCGCGGCCGCCCCGGGCACGCACCTGGCGGAGCCGCAGCGGGCGGTCGCGGTCGCTGCCGCCGGGTCAGCGGGGCTCAGGGGCGGCAGGAGAAAAACCAGATTTATAAACCTGGCAGCCCTCGCTCATTTGCTGCTGGGAGAGGCTCCTCCTCTCCGCCTCGCTCCGGCCGCGCCGCGGGTGGGGGCTGCAAGCGCCCCGCGCCCCCCNGTGTCCGGCGGGGTGGATCCGCTGGCCCCGCACAGCACCTGGGATCCGGCCTCTCGGCGCCACGGCAGTGCCAGTAACTTATATTGAAAGGAGACGGTACTGTATTAATGCACCTTAAAGCGTAGGCTGGCCTAGGTGACTGGTTGGCTGTATTAAAGCAGGAAAGAAAATAGATCGGTGTCTGCACAGATCCCACCCGATATCCTTCTGCTGAGTCACTGATGAGTTATTGATTACCAGCGTGCCCCTGCATGCCTAGTGTGACTGTTGTGATGAATGACAGGAACGAACACATGGGTGACTTTATTCCTGTGGAACAGGTGATACCCGGTGTCTCCAGATTGATACAGCTTGGTTAGCAGGAGTTGTTTAAGCAAGACTGAACAAAATACTTGGTTTGTTTATAGGCATGGTTTACTGGCTGACCTTTTAATGCCAGCATTACACAATGAGTATATAGTGTTACAATACCATGACAGTCAATTTCTAATATCCATAATTCACATTAGCTATGGCTAATTGTCAAGATGGAATTACTCAGGAAATGGAGCCTCTTAAAGACATGAAGTCATAAAGATAACCTCAAATGAAGAAAGTTTAGATGCAAGGCAGGACCTGGTCATCTTGATATTTGAGGGTCTTTGAAACAGTAGGGTTTGAAGGAGGGTATTACCAAAGCAAGTTTGTTTTGTGGAAAACATTGGAGTATCCACTTCCCTTCATAATGTTTTCAAAATGGTGATTTAACTTAGGCCAGCTTAACACTGGGCCCCCAGTGTCCATTGCACTGTTAACATCAAATATGGTCATACGCCATCAAAACATTGGATATGAAGCCTGGAGAAGAAAGGATTCATATCAAGCTCTGGGAGGCAACAACAATGGGGAGCAGGAGGGACTGAGGAGCCAGGGCCTGCCAGGAAGGGGGAGAAAGACTTACGATGATTTACCTGGGTCTTAACACGGGTGTAAAAAAGGATCAAATGTTGAACCCATGCCAGAAAATCTGTAGTGCAAATACAGTAGCAGGATAAAAAAAAAGATCCTTACTTTGTTTTATTTGGGCAATTGCTGTAATTTACACCAGCAGAAGAGTAAGCTGCATCTCCTGTGGGACTGGCTGCTGGTTTTAATATGCTAGTAAAACCCTCCTAGGCAAGATTTTAAGCATCTCGTGAGAGATACAGCTATGGAAAGATGCTTTTTTAATCTCTTTTGCATTTTACAAAGTCTAGGCTACGCTGGTTCTTAGCACCAAGTGGGAAAATCACAGGGATTTTGTCAGGTTTTCCCCAGGGAGCCCGCAGTCTGCACAAGCTTTCAAAAACTCAGAGCAGCATAAAGTAACTGGAGCAAAGGCTAGCACCAAGACAAAATTTCCATTACTTTTTCTGTCTCCTTCCTGCTTAGTTTTCATGACATTTAAGAATTATATTGTTCATTTGTATAATTTAGTTAATAATAGCAGTGTTGGGTACATACAGCTAGTAGCATAAATTGCACCACTGAAAATTCCTATCGGTTCCAATTATGAGTAGTGTCTTTCACATGACTTAGAAACAAACAGCATGATGGACACAAATTTGGGAGGTTTCCAAAGGTCTGTGACATTATTCTGGATTGTGTGTGAATTAGTGGTGTAGGGATAAAGACACTTGTCCTTGCAGTAATTACAACTGATTTTGTTTTCTTAAAAAAGATTATCAGCTTTCAAATACTGCATGCTGCGGCAATGAGATCATATAAGGAACAATTATTAATGCATGTCCACAGCAATTTCATAATGAGTATTCCAAGAACATGCAGGAAACATGCTTTTAAAAACCTCTACTATAAGCATAATAAAGTCTAATCTTCAAAAGGACACATAATGCATTCTGCAAAGTAATAATGTGTAAAGACTGCCTCAGTCATAATATACCTAGTTCGACAACATGTTGAGGATTGAATATACACATGGGTATTTTAAGTCTAGGCAAGCTGTATCAAACCTGTGCCAGGAAGAAAAAACAAAGAAACAATTAAGCAAGGAAAAAGTTTAAGAAAGCTGTAACAACTGAGTGTGCTCTTAAACTTGGAGTCCTTAATTAAACTAAAGAAGAAATAAGCTGCAGGGTGGAAGATACCAGAGAAGAGTAGGGGATGAGAGACCAAAACTGGCTCAGAAGCCAGGTCTGAAACTGAGGGCAAATCAGTCCAAGAGTAAGTGAGGGAACAGGTGGTAGGTTTTTAGTAAGGCAGTGAAAAGGGCAGTGAACATGCCTGGAGGTTTGCAAACCAATATATAATGCTATGAATAGGTCAGTAGCAGGGTACGTGAGAGAATGAATGGATGAGAGGATAAAAGAATAAATAGTTGGGTTGAGTGAGTGTGACTGAACAATTCTGAACAAAGTCAAAGTTTCAATCTATACTCTTGTATTGCTATGATGGCTTGGTTTTTCAGATCAGTTGTCATTGACATCAGCAAACATTAGAGGAAAATTACACATTTCTGGAAAGAAAACCTTTTCAGTAACAATCTTGGGGAAACAGCATGATAAAAATACAGATTTTAAATGTGCTTTACAATCATTACAAAAAAACTAGTTTTGGAAACCTTAATACAGAAAAATTAGCACCATTAAAGTTATTTAAAAGCACTGTCCAGTAATTTAATTTTTATTAACACTATTAAACTACTAGAATTGAGATAGACCTAAAATTATTTGCAGAGTGGGAAGGTACCATAAACTCTTTGTTTTAGCTAGGAACCTGATACACAACATCTCAAAGTGATTTGCGTGAGATTATACAGTAAGTCAGTAGCAGAGCCACAGATGGATAAAGACTTGGCCTTTTACTGTTGTGTCTTCCCCATCAAGCAGAGAAACTGCATTGCCCTCACTTTTGTAATTACAGAGGCAATGAAAGTAAATTATAATAGTCAAGGGGTGTTATCTCCTAAGCTTGGGGTTTTTTGGGTTTTTTGGGGACTGAACACTTTCTGTATCATTATGGATAAATGTAGCAATTATGTAGAGGATGCACTCTGAGACTTTAAAACTGTTCCTTTATTTACCATGTGTCTGTTTGTATGTCAGAAACAGAAGAGGAGAGAGCTAAGCCAGTGCTACACAGACATCTGCATTTAGATGATGTAGTGCAGAGGCTAGATGATGTGGCAGAAGAAGGTCTTTTTTTCCATTTTTCGTGGATCTAGTGGCTAAGAATGCTGTAAAGGTCACAGAGAATATTTTCCTTTTATTTTATTTTCTAGTCTGGGAGCGACACTGTAGGTTATTTTCTCACCAATGGTGTTATCTGTAGTCCAGTCTCTGTTAAATCTCACTGCAAAGCCTGTTAAAAAGTTTGCTAATGGGATAAAGGACACAGTGAATTTAGGGAAGGATGGCAAAAGTGATAGGAATTTCCCTCATTCTGGTGCTGTATAAGCATTTGTATTTTAAAATGAGATATCACTATCAAATTACATTGCTGATATGCTTTGCTTTGAGACAAAATAGCAACAACTAGTTCCTTTATTATCAAATTATTACTAAATTAATTATAAAATTAATTTTATTCTTAAAAATAAAAAAATCTTGTGTTAGTAGTTTTCACTTATCAGTGTCCAAACATGGAGCCTGTAATTCTTACTCAAACAGCTAAGTTATGTACATGGGTACAAAATTAAGAAACTAACCACTCAGTTGGTCTTTTCATAGGAAGCTGGCATGGAAAGACGTAGGATCAACAGTCAGTGAATAATAAATGAATGATAAAAGACACTTTGTCCACTCTTCATGGTGGAAGAAGTGCATGGGCTAGTCAAGGAGGCACATGTTTATTAATGAGAAAAATAATAAAAAAGGTGTCAGTAAGTGCCTGCCTCAAGGGACAAGGTCAATGAGGCAACATCAATAATGTAGTACATTAAAAATAGTGAAGAAACTAAAACTCAGTATATTGATTTTCATCTTTTTTGAAAATGCAATTACATTTCCAAAAAGATCAAATTAATGAAAATTTTTAATGGAGTCATCTCTAATCATGGGAATTTTTTCTGATTACATGTTTTTCACATGTATAATATCAAACTATTAATGGGGAGTAACTGCTACTCATGACTAAATATGAAACCAGAGAGATAAAGGTAACAAAGGTGTTCTGTTGTTAACACAAGAAAAGCAAATGCAGGGTTTGACAGTAATTGATTGAGACATTTATAAACTTCATACTAAGTTTCAATTTTTCTGTATGAACCCTATATTTTTATTGCCTGCACTATTACAATACTTTATGACATTTTCATATTTTTCACACATGTTTTTAAAGAGTAATAACTTTATATCACACTTCACAAATACAAATTAAGGAATGGAATTATAAGGGATTTTCCTGGTGACAAACATGATTGTAAAAGATAATAGCCACAGACCTGTCTCCTTTATGAAGTGAGTGAAGAGTTTGCCTTTTTATCATTCAGCATAGCTTTTTATTCCCGTTTCTTTCCATACACACCAGTTTCTTTGGAGAGAATCTTAAGACTGGTGAGATTCTTTGACCGGTACCAATGCCTGTAGTTTCTGCTGAATTACTAATCTAAAATCTATAGACTCAAAGTTTGGACTTTGATAGGAAAATAATCTTCATGTGAAAACATGTATCTCATAGTTGTCCTATTCTTGTACTGGTCATCTCTGTCAAGTAATGCACAAGCCATTTGGTTCCTGTCAACACTCAGACAATCCTGAACTTGCAAAATGAGAAGTCAGCAATGGAAATATACTGTGAATAAAAAGTGAAAGCAGACTCCTTTCCTCTCTTTGTATGCCTTTTTTTGTTGTTGTTTTTGTTTTTGTTGTTGTTGTTGTTGTTGTTGTTGTGCTGGCATGCCTTTGTCTTTCTCACTCCCAAAGAATGCAAAAACCTGATTTAACTTGCTTCTGAAACTAAGGTACCAAGTTAATCTAGTAACCACCCCTTTGGCTGAAGCTAAATCAGGTCATGATTTCCCAGTGTGATGTTACAGGGACATTTCTTTCCTGCCCTGCAGTAAGGTTTTCCTTTCCACTGGTTGCTCCTATTAGGGTTATGTTACTTCCTATGGAGAACAAAAGGAAGGGATCCAATTGCCTCATTATTATAAATTAAATAAAAGGACATACAGTACAGGAAAGGATGGTTTTTCTAAGCTGATATGAGCAATTTGCAACTGTCAAGACCCTCTTGGGAACACAGTGTTCTGTTCCAGAGAATAACAAAATGAAAAAATAAAATATAGGATGGAAAGGACCAAGGACAGTCTTTGACAAGAGACTCATAAAGACAGAAAAGATCATTTTAGGTGATCATTATAGCTTTTCTAAGATGTGTAACCATCTGAGTATGAGTGCACAATATCAAAATTCACTTCTGAATTTTGCTGTCCCACCAGAAAGGGAACAAATGTGAAGACTTACGGTTTCTGCATTTAATGTGCATTGAACTGTTTGGCTCTTGGGCTGTTGTATCTTTGTATCTGTCTAAAACATTCCCTACCTTAGAAGTTCTTTATTCGTGTTTCTGCAGAACTGCCAAAATTCCAAAATTCTTAGTAGTCTTCAGGGTAATTCAGCCCGATAGATACCAAATAATGAATGTAAAAGCCTGTTGGTCACTCACATTTACATATCATGATTTCATGACAGTGTGATGCAACTATGCAGCAAATTGTACTAGAGGTGTATTATGTGCACATTGCCTGGAGTTTTTTTTCCCTCAGTCCTTTAAGGCAACACCATCCATAAGCTGGGCCAACATACCTGTGCTGGGAGCTGACAAAACTGTTAACTATAACCTGTTACCTCTGATTTTTGTTCTACCTTCATTTATATGACATTAAAGTGATTTGTTACCCAAACAGCTGTTTCTCTCTTCCTGCTGCCAAAGCATCACCAGCATAAACGGCAGGCGGGAAAGAACATGGGAGGGCTGTACTGCACATCTGGACTTATGTCCTGGACGAAAGTGGAATCTGTTCCCTAAACCTCATTGCTGAGGCACCCTCACTCTGCTACATTTGATGAGGTGTTCTTACCTACAGCTACTAACCTCAGGAGTAACCTAGAAGGTGGGGGGATGTAATATTTACCCTTTGGTTTTATTTGATTATGGTTTACCATTTCTAATTATTTTAGGATAACAGAGGTAAGAAAACAGCTAAGACAAATGTCAACAAAGAAGTTATGAAGGGCATTATCAGCTGATGGCCACTGTTCCTTGTTTTGGCTTCAAGAATCAAAATAGAGAATGAAAAGTCTAGTAGAAAGCAAGTACCTTTAGTAAGAAATATCCAAGATAACAAAAAAAAAAAAGAGGTAGAGAAAAACAATTAGAAAAATGTAGTGATTCAGCTGGGCCTGTTATTTGTATGTTTTTCACATTTAAAATATGTTTTTGCACTGTGATAAAGAGAAAGATAAATATTCTGTAATTAGGAGCAATAAAGAAAATTCACTCCCAGACTTCCTAGGGTTTTGAACTTGCTTTCAAGGCCTGTTGTTTCTGGTTAATATATCTGTCTTCAGTGTTAGGACAGGCCTGGAGTTTCCAGCTTCTGGGATTCGTTGTGTGATATGCCTAGGGGCAGACTGTTTAAAGCAATGCTTTTGAGAGTCACTGGTAGTCTGCTTACATTGTGTGTTCAGACTGTATCTATTGTGTGCACTCCTTTATTGGAAAAAAGTACATGACCCTACAACAAAGAATAGTAATATGGTATTTATTGCTTTCCATGCCCACTTTTTCTTTGACCTTGCAGCTGAACAAATAGCTCAGTCAAAGAGAGTCTGAATAGATTTTAGGGATCAGTATCATATCAGTCCCTTCCAGTCACTGTCACACTTCATACAGATCTTCCTGTCTTCCTTCTGCTTGAAATCCCGTTGTTTTGAGGCAAAGGCATGCACAGCGCCAGGCTCCCTGGCTGCTGCTCCCTTACCTGGTCCAGAGCCCAACCTCATTTGTTTGTCTGTGAGTTAGTCACTTGGAAATCATTTTACGCATAACAGCCAAGAAAGTCTCGTAGTATGAAATTATTAGATAGTATGTAACATCAAAAAAGCAAATAGCATCAAAAGAGCCACTCATGAGTCTCTGTGTGAAGCACAGAAAATAGTAAGCCAGGCACAAATCCAGACATGTTAAGTTGCCTGCTATTTTTGCAAGAATAACAGATACTTTCACAAATGCTAAGTGATAGATCTTCCAAAGACTAAATACAGATCCAAAAAGCAGGCTTGGATTGCCCATCTGCGCAGCAAATTACCAGTGGTAGGAGCTCAGAAAGAGAGTTCCAGTGGTACAGTTGGCCAAGTTGAGAAGCCACATTACCTCCAACCTCAATGCAATGGACTAGTGGCACAATATGCACTTGTACAATGTATCGTTAAAGTTTCATTTAAAAATGAGAAACCAACTGCTGCTCCAAGGGTTTTTAAGCCAATTAATTCCATGAGTTGTGAGGCACTATTGTTTTGTGTCCTTGTTGAATCTTGCCAGTTGCCTTGTTTTCAATTAAATGGTGAAGGCAAATAGCAGAATTTACACAAAGCCCCTTTTCTGGGCCTTATAAGGGCATTTTCTCATCTCTTTGGAAGTGAAAGACCTTCCCCTTCACGATCTTCAAAGGTTAGGCCGGCAAACAATTTCTGTAGGATGGTCTCACCTGTTTCCAGCTCTCTGATCATCAACCAAATTTGATCAGGGGGTTGTGCAAGAAACTTGCCCCTGCCGTGCTGAGTCATGTGGGTGCGAGGGAGACCCATCTGCCCCTCAGTGTCATCATCCTTTGGCACTTTTTCCTGGGTTTTAGGGCATCACAGCCCCTCTCCTCTTTTCCCAGCTGTGCTGCCAGCTCACCTCAGCACCAGAGCAAGTTGAGCAAAATCCTGACCTGATACTGAGGAACAACGTTTCAGTGCAGATTGCTTCATCTATGGCAAAAATTACTGATGTGAAGGACAACATGTTCCTCCTGGGTGACACCTCTCTTCTCAGCAGGATTTGTGAAAATCCCTGCAAGCTGTTCTTCACCGAGCTTTCATACAGAAGGAAATGGCATGAGAGAATGCCATTATTTAGAATGTTCACAGTTTGTTCCCTCATTTTTTCCAATTCTCCCTCTGTTATATTCTGGGCTTCACTGGTAATTCTTCGCCAGTTTCCAGCCACTTTATGACAAATAGGTACAGCAGGCACTTAAGCTTGGATTGCTCTTCAAGGGGCTAGCTAGAATTATGGTTAGGGAAAAAGACAAACAGCAATTTGAAAACATGTATTAGAATCCTTATAAATCAGAAAAGGTTTTTTTGTCCACATAATGAATACTTGTTTCAGGAGTTCAGTAATGAACAACAGTGTTTCAGACTAAGGAAATTAAATAAATCACACAAAAAGTTTTTCCTGTGTTCGGCAGCAAGCCTGGCTGTGAAGACTTTAAGGCAGCTTTGGAGTGCTGATTAACGATAATTTGAAACTGATTGAGGTCAGGTATATTCCTTGATTAAAAAAAAAAAAAAAAAAGAGTTAAAACATTGCTGTCACTAATGTATGGAGTAACAGATTGACAGGAGGGTCAAAGGAATCTGTCCACAACTCCTGTCCACTGGCAGTCCTTGTGTTATATACTGGCCTCTACACTTCCACCTTACTCCTGTGCTCACATGTCCATTTGACCTTTATGGGGACAAATTTCTCAAATGACCAAATGCAATATGGATACCCAGTCAATAGGCATGTTTGTTGTGCTTGTTTCATAATCTGAATGGAGGTAGGACATGCTTTCAGAGCCACAAAACACCTAAATGTATCCACCAACCAGAACTAATTCACAGTATGAATTAATTAACGAGAAGTAAAACCTCAGAAAGGGGAAAACCAATGACTTTTCGCCCTTTATTGTATATTGCTCTTCCTTGTTCCAAGAACAACTCAAAAGGAGTTGCAGGAACTGTGATTTGCATTCCTTGGTCTTGTTTATACATGTTGTTAAACCACTCTCCATGCTGGTTTAGTTACACCCAGTACCAACACCCGTGATAAATGCAGGATTTTATGAGGCAGTTTAGGAAGCTCACAGCCTTATGTACTAGGGTTTGTGCCGTAGACAACAGAACTGCTTGTATCACAGGGAGCTGTGCACTTCCCTCTTTTTGTTTGTAGGATTTAAGGATTAAAGACGATTGATCATTCAGTCTCACCCTGCATATCACAGAGGTCAGTGAATTTTAGCCAGGGTTTCCTGCAGCTAGCGCAAATTATGACCATGATTTTTAGTCCTGGAGCAGGTAATCTTATTTGAAGACAGAATAAAGATGGCAGGATGCAACTCTCTCCTCCAAGTTCAAAATTAAATACAGTGTTTTATGGTTTGGGAAGGTTGTCCAGCTGGTATTCAAAGTGCATGTAATTGCTTCTCACAGTTCTGCTTTGAAGGAGAGGCTGTCAAGTTTTCATGATTATCTGGCCAGCACAATTCACAGACATGAAAGTCACATATAAATGTTTACAGACAGATATACATACCCACCATGCAAGATTGTTGTTAATCTTACTCTCTTACTTTCAAAGAGGCAGGAAGGAGAAGAAATGCTGTACTGGTATATATAGCCTCATGAACAACAAAGGATTGCATACAGTAAAATAATGCAGCCCAGATCTCAAGGGAAAGAACGATGGTTTGATTGTTGGTTTTTTCCCTTCCCCAGCATGGAGACTGTAAGTCTGAAAACCAAACACATGTGGGAATCAAACAGATTTCCTATGTGCGTGGTAATTCTGCAAGAGCTGGTCTAACAGCAGTCCTGACTTAAGTTCAAACCAGCATGTTTTCAGGATCTCAGCAGTGTGTGATTTGTTTAAACCCAGAGGAGATCAGCTAATGACCAACTGGACACTTTTTAGGCACTCAAGAAAATGTTAGCAATCCTAAAGCCTTTCACATCCTTCCAAAGTGCTGCAGGCCCACAAGCCCTGTTGCTAAAGGCAGGAATAAGCTTCGGCAGCTTAGCCCAGCCAGAGTAATGAAATTACATGTTGCAGTTCAGTTTACCATGGTCAGTGCCCTTAGCCTCCATTTGGAGAATAATCTTCCTGATAGCAACTGTTCTCAAAGCTTGGTAATACCAGCTCTTGCCTTTTGCTAGTCTTTGTAGAAATAAAATCCCTTGTTTTCCTTTTTGATTAAACAAAGTATCTCACAAAGCCAAAATGACAAAGCTTTAATGGTATTAGAAAAAAGAACAACAAATTTGTCTCTAACCTCAAAGATAAAAATACCAATCAGACTTGAGAGTTCAGAATAAAAAGGAGGGAGCACTGATTGATAATTCTCTAGGCATGAAGCTATCACAAGCACTTGGTCACTCACTGAACCCACATGCAAAACACATCTTCCCTAATGGAAATGTTACCACACTTGGTAGCAGTTTAATTGCTATCCATGGCTGTCTCCTTGCATACAAAATACAGTGAGTTCCTCTTGGAGGAGAAACCTCCCTGAACATTCATGCGTATAAGGCTGCGAAGTGTTTGGTGATGGATCCAAGCTTGAGGCAGCCCTGCTTCTGGCTCTCACCCCCTTCTCCCACTCTCTCCCATGCAGATGCATGCATCTGTCCTAGGTGTGGTGTCTGGGTTTTTTTGCAGGTTTCAGTTTTTTTTAAAGTTGGGACATTTCCTCAAGCAGCTTGGAGCAAGGCTGCTGGAGTGGTGTCCCCATCAAGAGCAAGAATTGGGCAGGGGAGGGGAACAGGAACACCTTCAGGCTATATTGCCACCAAATGCTCGGTATGGTAAAAAAACAGCCTAAGTAATTATACTTTTGTCAGCACTTCTCTTGATTTCATGGATTAGTACAAGGAAGACAGGCCATACTGGAAAGATCAAGGGCTGTGATGACTAAGGAGTTAATTAGGGAAGTCTGAAGCTCTCAGTACCTTCGTGGCTCTTGCCAGACCTACAACTACCCTAGGGATGTAAGCAGGGCCATACAGAGAAGGCCAGAAGGTGAAGCTGGGTGTGAAATCAGTGCCCTGCTGGTGTTGTGGCATTGAGGACCCAGGGAAGCTACTCCCTGAAGAGCTTCTCAGAAAGTCAAAGTTTGCTCATGTGAGACTATGTGGCTCTGACAGCCCTCCTGCTTCACACTGCCATCCTGTTTATTCATTCCTGGATGCCTTTATCCTGCTTTGCAAGGGTTTGGGTGGCTTCTTATCAAATTAAATTCCCATCTCTCAGACGTTGTTATTCATTAGTAATGTAGAAAACTTACCCATGCACGACAACATTGTAAATGGAATCGGTGCTGACAGTAGCAAATGCCTTATAATGTTCCCTTCCAAGGAAGATGGTGTGTTGCCTCACTGCCAGTTTTCAGAAACATTTTCACTTTTCAAGTGAAATGTAATAGTAGGAAGATGCAGTCTGAGCTCAGAAATCAATGTCTGGTGCTAACTAAGCTGCTCCTTTGGGAACTTGTTGGTATGAACCAGCACAATGATAAACTGGGGGGAAATGATGTGTGATCAGGTTTTGTAGAAAGCAGTTACATGATATTACTTACTCTTTATGCATCATTGTGAAACGGTAAGAATAACTTGTCCCTGCACAAAGTATTTTGGTGTAATTTGATTTTCCGCAGCATGCATAGTGTTCAGTTACTGGTAGAACCAGCATTATCATTACAGAACTCTCTGTTTATTGCTAGCCTGTTATGTTAGAGTCTAAAATATTTGCTCTCAATAGTTTATTTATAAACATTCTTGATCCTTTTCACTCAAATAGGATAAAGTCCTTACTTAAAGTAAGTATTCTGCATTATTCCATCTTCATTTAATTTATACAATGTCAGACTTCCATCCTAGATGTACGCTGCAAACATACAGCAACTCCCAGCCTGCCTCCTTGGTCCCCACTGGGTTAACTACACAAATTGATAGCAAGTGGTAAGCAGCCAGAAAGCATTTTAACCCTTTCAGAGGAGGTCCATAACTGTGTTCCTTATGAATGAATATGGTCATTCATTAATAAATAATTGTATTTTGCATTACTACATGCTTAATGAGTCTGTTACAGAGCAAGAAAATGGTGTTTACGTGACTGTTAAAGAAGAAGGCAGTGCAGCATGCAGAAAATACTGCTCTTGGCTTTGCCATTTTAATGAAGGAATACTGTGGCAAAAAGTATTTTCCTACCATTTAAAAAGTATAACATTTTGGGTTTGGGGGCTTTCTTTTTTGAAAAATGTTCAACATAGAAACTTTGAAGTTCCTCAGAGATGTGCTGTGTGCCTGGTAAAACGCTCTTCCATTTGTGAAACATATTTCCTTTGGAGCCCGAAATGAGAAAGAAAGACCTTCAAGACAGATGCGCACTATGTTGTACTGTTGTTGGTCTGGCTGCCTTGCAGAGATGTATGTAGTATGTGGAGATTTTTTTTTTCTTCCTTTCCAAGAGCTTAATCTATTTGAGAGGGCAAGCTGCAGGGGTAAATAAGATCCATAGCATTTCCAGTGTGTGAATTGGCCAGAAGACCCCTCGGAACTGCTTTTGTGAGCTTCTGCACATTGTTTGAATGTTGGTGCTTCTACTTCCCCCCCCCACACACACACTGTCCCCACCCAGTATATTTTGTTATATTTGCTGTTCTCTGAATTTTGGTGCTTCTGGCGCTGTTCTTGGCCACTTTCCAAAAAGGCAGCGTGGAAATCACAATCGCATGTGACAGGGATTGCTACCTGCCCGGGTCTTGTCAGACCTCCTGCGGATCGCTGCCGGAATAATCTGGTAGAACCGGGCATCTGAATTTTAATGAAGCTTTTAGACCAGACAGCAGTGCTATAAAGAGATCCGATGGATGGGTATGGCTTGTGAATGTATCAGGGTTTAACCTACAGCTGTAGAAAAGAATAGGAGAGGAGAGACTGATAACAGTGGCATTGTCCTCCCTGTGGGGGGGCATTGGCATGTACCTGGAGCTTGTGTTACCTGCCTGCTTGCATGTGAAAAGGCAGTTTGCTCTGGCACTTCAGGTTAATGGTTATGCATATTCTGCACTAAATTATTTCCTTTGAGATTTATGAATTCTCAGGTACAGCCTGAGCACCCAGAGCCCGTTGCAGTGGGGGCAGGGATATCCCCATCCATGCCTGCATGCCCCAGGCACGCCGGCGAAAGCTCTTCTGTCCACTGCCGCCGTGCTCCCTGCTGCAAGCCCACCGTGCCCATCGCCACCCCGGGCACGCCGAGACCCCGAGGTCCGGCCGGAGCCGGGATGCGGCTGGGAGGGCGGCGGAGGGCGCGGGAGTGACCGGAGAGGAGAGAACCCATTTCAGTGTTTAAGCCGTGCTTGCCTCTAATTTATTTTTGCAGAGTAGCTCGCTGCCGCCTCTGTTCTGCAGCCAGACAGACCGCACCGACAAAGCACTGGCAGAAGCGTGGGCCTTGCTCATTCCCTTTTTGGAAGAGTTAACTGAAAAGCCTCCCTAAGTATATAATTGCCATGTTGGGGAGGAGGGGTGGTGAAGCATTGCATTACAAAATATATCTACTCAATATCAATTATGTCTTAACTAAAATTAAAATAGAAAATATGACCCAACAGGTAATCAGATGTGAATCCACAAGAATTACCAAGGATAGCTATGCTTTAGAAGATGTTAGAAGGTCATGCTGATGCCCAGAGCCTAAAGTCAATCATACCTAGCTAACACATGGGTCCTTCTGTTTGGAGGAGCTGTTAAAGTAAGGCTGTCAACACATGAGGAAAAAAATATTTTATATATATATATGTATATATATATGTTACATCCTTAACACTTCATTCTCCTTAAAACTATTCAGAAAGATTTTTTTCTCAAGGTCAGCCTGTCGCAGGTCTAGGTCACATGTTAGCTGGAAGCTTTTTCATCTCAGAGGTTTCTTTTGTTTCCCAGCTGGTCTTCGAGTGTTATGGAGCAAAGCCACGTGAACATATCAAAAGCAAAGAGGGGTTTGAAGTGCAGAGGCAACCACCAATAAAACCAAATGTATACAAAACCTGGGGAAATCCAGGGAGATTTCCTAAAACGAATTGCGCAAACCAAACACCCTGCGGCTGAGGAAGTTTCTGCTGTACCGACCTGGTACGAATCCACAAGTATCACGGCAAAGATACTGTATTAACTGCTTTTGATGAGTGCAAACATGAGTATAATCACTGGTAAGTACTGTTGGTGTTTAAAAACAAACAAAACCCAGAGTGAAACAGATAAACTCCCCTCTCCCTTTGCAGGACTTGTCTGGACAGGCTGCCAAAACCCTGCCTGCAGCAGCTCCCCATCAGAGTCCGATGCCAGCCTCTCTTCCTCATCCCCCTCCGAGGCTGAAGCTCAGCCACCCTGTCCATCTTCACCGATTCCCTCGCTGCCACCATCTGAGATGAACGTGAGTGCTGGAGGGGAGATTGGGAGTCATTTTCCTTTCCCTGGTGTATGCAGCCTCAGTGATTTGGCACATCCACATTTTTCAGTCACTAGTGGATGTTAACCCTGCTGTCCACTACGGGGTATTCTTCATTCCTGCTGCAAATGCTCTTTTTTTACCCCCTTCATGATGATCCACTAGGTTAGCTGAAAAAGTGCTGCATTCTGAGTGTTTTCTTTTAATACACTGAGGAAATATGCCTTTCCCAACAGTTTATTTGCTGTCTCCACAACAGACTGGAGTTTGCTCTTGAGGATGATGCTAGCTGCTCTTTCTCCTCAGTCATCCTGTAGATGCTTGCATGGTCCCCAAAGGGCATTGTGGCTTTATTTTTTTCTCCTCATTGTCCTCATGATATGACAATAAGTTTAGGGGACATCATTTTTGTTTCCTTCTGCATCTGTTGTAATGAGTCACATAGTCCCTGAGTCTATAGGTGGTGCATTTTTCATCCCCTAAGTAGGACATTCCTGACAACCCTTCTCCTTCTGACAGCAGACCATTGTGCTAAGCAGCAATCTGTCATCTGCTGCTTTGGGCAGTCATCCTGAAGAAGGGCTCTTGCACATGCTGGGAGCAAGTACAGTGATGTGCAACTGTTGGGATGTGTCCTACATGGAGTCTGTCACGTGTGCAGAGCATGCACATTTCTGGGCACTCTGGAATCTGCTGGCCCTGCTGGGGAGATGCAGCTAGTCAGGTGTGGGCTGCCCTCAGACTTGGCCAGCATGGATGGGTCTGTCAGGGACATGCAGTTGGTATGGACAGGAAATGAGCTTGTGCACAGCCAAGTGATGTCAGGAAGCCTGCAACACACTCTGGAAGAGAACCTCGCCCCTGGGCAGCACTAATGGCTTAAACCATGGTATGAATAAAACTCAAACACAACCTCACCTGAAAATGTGTAAGGTATAAAGAGCTTACTTCTTTTCATCCCTTTTGACTTCATTACCTGCAGTAGGACTGTGGCCCAGTACCTGTGCTCTGGGTTACCTTCTGAAAATCCTGTAGTTGTCCAGTTGCATGATGGGACACGTATGGGCCTGCCTGTTTTCATGAACTATTATGTCTTTGCAGGGCCAAAACTCTCTTATTTCTTTCACACTATAAAGTTATCACACAGTTTTAGGAGACTGAAAAATATCCATCACAATTATCTAATTACAAAGGGAAATAATTTTAATGTAGGATGTGTTAAATGAAATCCCCCTCTCCCATTTTACAAAAGCTAGATCTACTGCACATACTTTTCAAGTTTCTCTCTTTTGTTTTTAATTTTCTTTACTATGTGCAGTTTAACTGAGAACACAATGTACCTCAGACTGCCTACCCTATTAAAAATCAGTAGATTTTTCACTCATACTTTTCTTCCTTTGCTTATCTGCAGAGCAGATGCAGACCTACTTGCTTAAATCAAGGCTTGTGATTCACCAGCACATCAAAAGAGCAACCCCTATCACATCAGTTGCTTTTATTATTGCACCTTGTCTCCATGATCTCCACTGCACTCTTGCTGCAGAAGGAGGCCCCTTTATCTTTTCCTTTCCTTCTGCTCTTAGTGGAATCTGCTTTAGCAATCAGAATAATAATGATTTATCTCCAAGGGAATGTGAATGCAAGCCAAGTTCCTTTGGTACAGGGAAATCAGTTTGGTATTGTTTACTCATCCCCTGTGGATTCACCAGATGGCATCAGACAGCATTATTTGGAATCTGTCCTCAAAAGAGAGGCAAGACTGGAGCTATCAGAATCGATAATGTGAACTTACCAGGAACAGTTCTGAAGTTTTTTAAGGATATGGCATGTCTTTCATCTTTGTTGTAGAACATGCAAGGAACTAAACCATGTTGTAGCACACCTGGCCCCTTAATATGTTTAGTAAACTGGTTTTGACATGGTCATTTATGAATGATTTTGGCTGCTCTTCTAATAACTGCTTCCCCTGGAGAGGATGCTCTTCCTAGGTTGGCGTGAAGGTCCTGAGCAGAGAGGAGGCAGTGGGAAATGAGACATTGCAGCTGTTTCCTTCTGGGCTAGCACTGCTTGAATTCAGTAAAGAGAGGATTTAGGTTTCTGTTCTTTAAATATCCCAGCATAAATTATTCACTCAAAATACATTTGTTAAAGAAGAAGCACTAGGAAAACAAAGTGAAAAACCTTAGCAGAGCCTGAACCTGCTACAGCTATACTGACCACAGCACAAGGCAATCAGTGTAGCCTGACGTCCCATGCCAAAGGGATAGAGGAGATGATCTAATAATTCTTTTCCATCTTGCTGCTGCTATTTTCTTACTTGAGTTGTTTTTAGGACAGATTCTAAACTAACAGAAGCTTTTCTGTAGTGAATGCTGCTGCATTGATTTATAGCTGCTGAGTGCCTGGCCTTTGAGGACTGTTTTAACCTTTAGAATATTGATTGCTCCTTTTGTTTTCCCTCATGCTGGAAGCAAGCCCCTTGGTCAGGTCCCTGGTTGTGAAATATGCAAAAGCGTGGTGGTGCTATGATTTGTAAAAATGAGTGACCAAAGAGGTGAAAAGTTCAGCAGCCCTTGCTGCTGCACTGCATAATCACTGTAAAAAATCACTTGACAGAAGAGTTTGCCCTGTACGACCCATCCTGCTGCAGATGAGGGACCAGAAGCAGAGGCCAGAGGCAGGCACAGGTATCTTGGAGGAGTGGGTCAGGGGGCCCAGAGCAGACTCAGGGCATTGATGGGATGGATGTGCGGACATTTTTGCCCAGAGCGCACTCAGGGCAGTTCTGCCTCACAGGTCTCATTGCCCCTGACCTTCCTTCCTGAAACCATGGCAAACTGCATCCACTCAGTCCTCCTCCTCTTCTCCCTACTGCTGTTCTATCAGAGCAGGGCTTCAGCTCAGCCCCAGCTGTCAAGACCCCTGGGGTGGGAAATGGCCAGAAAAGACAGAAACACTAGCTGAAAAGATTGCTGGTGGCAGAGGATAGTCTATGAAGGTAAGATGAGCATCAGGATCAGGAATACAAAAATAGTCTGCAAAGCAGCAGTGGTGTTGGTCTGCCAGCCAGACCACCTCTCAGAAGGCATCCAGGAAGATGGTAGATGCTGTAACCCCAGAGGTGAGTTTTCATCCTTGAAGAACAGTGCTTGTCCTGGTTCTGTCAGGGGAAGTGCTGAGCTGCATCCTCACTGCTGAAATACCATGAAGAGCTGCTGCAGGTGAGGAAAGGAGTGAGGGGGAGACCACCTGCTGTGCCTTCATGCCAGCAGCTGCAGAAGGTGTTGGAATTTTTGGGAGACACAAATCATGCATAGGCTTATCATGTGACAGAGCCACCAAGATCAAAGAGTCCAGACTAGGAGCCTCAGCCAGTCCCCAGTTCTTATAGTGACTTCAAAGATGGATGGCCCAGCCAAAGGGGTGTCTGTCAGGATAAAATATGTCTCACTATTTTAGCTAGACCTGATGCAGATCTGCCCTTCTTGAAGCTTCTAATTACAGTTATAAAGTATCTGTCATCATCACCCCCCACACACACTATTTCACAAGTGGCTGATTTTCTAAAGGGAATGTACACCTGCCTCTGAAACATCCCAGAGGAGACTGAGTTGCATGAAGACAGCAGTATTATGTTGTGCTGTCCCTCCTATGGTTATCTGTGTTGGTGACATGTTATGATAGCAAGGAGTGGAATTCAGAGCTAGGAGTCTACCTGCTGTCTCTACCCATTCTGTGTCCAAAAAGCGAAAAGTGAGCTTTTACTTGATTTGACTGCTGAATTATCCCTCATTAAAGGCTTACAATGCAGACAAAAACCCCTGGAAAATCTCATACATTCTAACCAGTTTTTGACATATTCATTAGGCATAGAGTGACATACATATTTATATATGAGCACAGTACATATTTGGGTATTTAGCTGCCAGGGAAAAGGTGTGATTTTGTTCACATGCAAACTTGTTTGCCCCACAAGTTAACATCCAGATTTAAGTAATGGAACATCACCATGACTTTGAAAGACCTACACAGTGCCTACAGCTTGGTTAACCATAACAGGAAACCTGCTCTTCTCCCTGCAGAAGGTGTGTCAAGGGTGCAGTGCTCACACAACTTTCAGACATCTTTTCCATTGTGTTTTTTCCAGCTCATCTGTCCTGGTGGTCTTGCAGGAGTGGGGGTTGCTGTGTTGAGGCTGATACAGGGGTGGCTGTCACCACTGGCTGGATTTGGTTCCTGATGCAGATGGGCAAAAAGGGAGCAGTGGGGCAGCACTTTACTCCCCATTGCTGTGCTGATTTATGGTCCATGGCAGTGGGGCTTTCCATGGCTGGCAGGCTGGTGTTTTTGCAGGGCATAATGTGGTGAGACTGCCAGGCAGCACTGCAATAGCAGCAGGTGGGGGCTTGATGGTCTGACTCAGCATCTTACAGCAGGTCTGGCTGGGGGGGCTTGGGAGGGCAATCGACCCCCAGCCTGGTTGCAGGCACCCCACGCACGGGTGGTCTTCCTTCCTATATTGCTTTCTAGGTCCTGATGCTTTCACCAGCATTTCCTGTCCCCTTGCTCGGGCCTTGGGTATCTGGACGTGCTCAGCTACATCTTTTTTATGGCCCTTCACTTGTGCTCTTGATGTTTAGGTATGTGAGTAATAAGGCAAGTGAGCCACTGCACTAGGGTGAGCTTTAAATACACTGTGCCAGTCCAGGTCTGACCTGTAACTGCAGGGAAGACAGCCCTTACCACCTGGAGCTCTTCACAGCACTGCGGATTCCAGTTTGCAAAGGGTTCTCTGGTTTAAGAATAACCTGGAGGAACGCCTCAAAATGTCACATGCAGACTCTTCCTTTCCGTGCTTCCAAACACCCAGTTCTCACAGAAGCCAATTGCCTATAATGCAATGCATCTGGGAATCTGGAAATATCTCCTCTCATCTCCTCTTTTATTCTAATGTGCCCCCTAGCAGAAGAAAGTCCAGAGAGGCAGGTAGCACAGAGTGCTGTGCCAGTTATACATTCCCCAAAAATTCCCCACTGCTTCTTGTATAGCAGCCTTCCAAGCTATTAGCACCGTAAGAGTAATGCAAAGTGATCCTTTTTTCCTGTGTATTTTGAAGTTTGGGGTGGGTTGGTTGGTTTCTGTTACAGGTACATTATTATACTGGCACTTCCATGAATTGGCAGAAATTAAGTCAGCAAATGCATTGGGAAAGACTACCATTTTATAGGTACATTTTAATCTATAAGTATATCCACATGTTTCAAACATTTTAGGCTAGAGGATGGATGCAAGCACTACCAGATGTGGATTACACTCAGAATTGCATTATTACAGGAACCCTTTCCTATAATAAAAAGGTTTTCTATAACCTTACCTATAATAAGAGATTTTTTTATGTTCTTACTTCATTTATGCCTAAATGCAAGGATTTTTGGTTGTATAACAGCTGTGACAGCCTTTAATTATGTCTTCCAAAAGCATGACTGGTTTGTTTGTACATTCAGGACTGTGGAAAGTCTTACTAACATAGTCAATAATTAGATCATCAGCAAAAAGTTAATATTGAAGCCTGAAATCAGGAGAAGGAAGTCTACTCATCAGTTTGGGTTGGTGGTTTTGAGATTGTCTTAATTATTTCAAGTCCAACCTTAAAAATTGCTGAGGATTTTCAGCTTGCATTCAAATCTGAGAAAGTCAATTGAGCTGATCCAAGAAGCCAGTCCCTGCTCAGGGCTGTGCAAGAGCAGGCCTGAGAAAAGAAGAGTTTGAAGTGTTAGATGCCAACCCCCTAGCTGCAATGGCTGCTCTGGGGTTCAACCTGCTTGCACTACACATCATTTTGGCTCGAAGACAGTAAAGTAAGAAAGCTTGTCAAGACAAAAATACAGCAATATGCCATGTGAGAGAGACCAAAGTACGTGTTAAAACACATCCTTCTGGCTGCCAGGAGCACTGCATAATTATTTGAGAGCACTGCTGTACAAAGTCTCACTAAACAGGTCTTTCTCATTTTACTCATTAAATACGGCGAGTCCCATGACTGGGCTGCTCACTGCTTTGTAAAATGCAAGGCCTGTTAGTGAAATCTGGTTTCTCCTCTCCTTCTTGCCTCCAGACTATGTCCTTTACGTGTTCTGAAGCAAACATATGTGGCTAAGTCTGTATTATTTGTGATTACTAAATGTTCTGCTTCTGTGAAATCAGCTCCTCCAACTATAGTGCTGTATTCAGCTAACGTCTGGGGTGTTTAATGGGATGTGTCAGCAGACAGAGCTATCTGGCTCTCTGAGGCATCCATGCTATCTCACACCTGAGGAGCAGTCTTAGCTTCAGAGCCAAGAGCAGGCTGCTGCTCCTCCCTTAAGCAAGTCCAGGTCAGCCACAGGACTGTAGTTTCTCTACAGGCAGTGGTTTTCCCCACTCTTTGCCCCAGTTTTGGTTTTTGCAAGGGATTGACCTGACTGGGATAAAAAAGTGATATTCTTTACCAAAAGTCCTTTGAAATTAATATCTAAACCAGAAAAAGAATGAAAAGCAGGGAATTCAAGATGGGGCATAACAAAGGCCTACTGGTAAGGGAACCAGGCAGCTCCATATCCTGGTTTTGTGCTCAACATCTCTTGTTACACAGAAACAAGATATGTATCTATATGTATGTCTCATACACAGAAACATCTTCTGGAGCAAGGTCTAGAGCTCAGGTCTCTGGGATTTTATTCCTGGGCTGAACTCCTACATTTCTTTCTACTGTAAATAATCTCAATATTTCACCAAGAGGGACTAGGTTGAACTGTTTTTCAGAATAGGATTCAGGATGGTAGATTCCAGCAGCCCTGACCCAGATGTAGCCTCTGGAGCAGGATGACATTCCACATGTTTTTAGTGCTCAGTGCTTGTTTTTGTGGCCCTGTGATGCGGTTGTTTTGCATCACCAGTCTGAGGCATCAAGGACTTCCAGTACACTGTATCAGCAGCTGCAGGACATAACATAAACCTATTGATCCTTTGTCGAGAGTCGAGTATTGAAAAATCACTGCAGCACTTCAGTTCTGTACATGTCTTTGCTGAATCTAGTTCACAGCCTTGTCTTTGCAAGCTCACAGTTTTCACAGAATGATTTAATTTGTTATGCAAATTATTAAATAAAACATGAAACGATTCCTACAGTTACAGCCATTGGGTAAACAACCCTGAATAGAAATGCACCTGGGAAAATGCTCATGTTTCTGTAGGTGCCAGTTTTCCAGTTTTCATAAGATTAAGTAATTGCAAAGCACACAGATGAGGTGTATTACCTGTGGTACTGCTCTTCTGGAGTCCAGGGCTGTGCATCCATGCCACAGGGGAAAGAATATGGCCCATTCAGATAGTTTCAACCAAAACTTGTGTTTATAAAGTTTGATATATAATTCTTATTAGTCCACTAAGTTTGGTTTATAGCTACTGAAGCCTGAACTGATACCAAGAACATCATTTTTGATTTACATCAAAGGGAAAATTTGCCCTCAAAGCTATGTTGCTTAAAGTGTTTGTGCTTCTGTGTCCTGATTAAATATCTCTGGCATTTGGAGGAACTTTTATTTACCCTGTTATTTGATTTCAGGTGTTTTCTAGCAAAATCTGCTCTCAGCGTAGAAGGGAAAGGTTTCCTTAATCTATGTTTTAGGAATGAGGAGACTCATTTCTGCTCAAGTCACTGACAGTTTCACACCTGGAGAGTTGGTTGTGTTCACTACTACCATTCTTAGGGACAGCAGAGATTTGTAGCAAGCAGAGCTGGAGTACTTCATCTGCTTTGTGAGAGCAAGAGTAGTGATGCTGCCATCAGGAGCATCAGCAGCAACAACCATTTCCTAACCAGCTCTTGTACCATAAGGAAATTGTGCAATCTTCAAGCTGCTCTGTGAAGTGAATGCATTTTACCACCATCAGCACCTCATATTGTGTGTTAGCAATATTCTGCCATTCTCTTAACAGAACCAGCCTTATGATTTTTCTGCTGCAATTTTGAAAATGTGTGTCAGCAGTCCTGAAGTTAGTGTTACTGACAGTAAAAGCTTATTTCTCTTTCACAAGTAAGGAGAATTAAATGGATAGTCAGGCACTATTGGAAAATCCATAGATCTCTGTGGAGTTCTTTGAAGGTTGTCTTAAATCCTCTCTGTTAGACTGTCTGAGACTCTCATAGACCTCACAGCGAGAGGAGGACAAAACTGGAATACATTTAAAAATAACACAGTGATTTCTGCTGTTTGTTGGTTACCCATTGTCTGTGGTCAAGACCTGTCACCAAGGAACAAGTTTATGTCAATAACCTACTTCTGCAGGCCACGAGATCTGACTGGAAATCATATGACTCCATCCCTCACCAAATAAGTGACCAACAGCTGCTCAGCCTTTCTGTACTGTAGTTTGTCCCTTTGTAAAACAGGAATAATAATGTTTATCTACTTTGTAAAAGGCCTTTTAGATGCACTGATGAAAAACACTATCCAAAGTTAGAGATAATTGTTTCTTCTTGTCTGAGAACAAACGTATTTCTTTGTAGCTTTGGAGAATCAGAATATTTGTAGCTTTAGGGAACCATTTTCAAGCAGAAATCCCCCCTATTTCTGATGCCCTTTTTTCAATGCTTATCTGCATCTTCTTGACAGAAGCCAGTATGTGTTTGAGGATATGGCTCATTTCAGTGTCTGATCCAAATACATCTTTTTTAAAACTGGTGGTTCGGGGCATTGGCATTTTGGGGGGAAACAGACACCCCACACACAAAAAAAAGGAGAAAGAAGTATGGAATGCATCTTGAGACTGAGGATTTATGGAGACCACTAACCTGTGTGCCATGTGATTTTGACCTTTGTCTTTCTGGCAGTGTCCCGGTGTTGTGCCATGCTGTCCTCAGATCTGAGATACCTGCAGCAAAATGAGATTAGATGAGTCCCTTGAGGTTGCTCTTGTTTTTTTGTGGAGAACCATGTCAGTGAGGCTGATTGATTAGACCCACTTGGATTCCACTGCTCTCCTTTTGAGGTAGGGTCCATATGCCTCTCCTAATCCAGTGCTTAGTGCAATGGTTCCTGGGTCCATAAGTGGACTCCTGGGGAAGATGGCAAGGTAATCAGGAAAATCTTAGCCAAGGCTGAGAGTCTGTGAGAGCACTGGCCTGCTTCCTGGTAGTAATGACAAAGGCAAGGCATCTTCTCTTGCAGCTGCATACAGGGATGCATGCATCCTTCCTTGGATAACAGGGAAGATAGGAGATGCAGGAAATATTACACAAAACAATGAAATAAGTCCGTTTGGAGCTTAAGGGCTCCCCTCCTACAAGAGTTCAAAGTGTCAGTTTGGCATGGCCTCAACCATGCCATCATGCTGCCTCAGGCACCTGGCTGTGATGGGGAGGGCCACCTACAGCGGCTAGGGATTTGAAACAGCTTCTCTGTGGATGAGACGTTTTAGTCTTTGATGGATATGTGAAAGGTATGAGGATATGATGATGATTACCTTCTATTCCATTAGTGAGTGACTAGGGAGGATATTAAATGGTGGATTTTAAGCTTAAACATTTAAATGTCTGCAGGATTGGATAACTTCCAGGAATTGGCCAAAGAGCTCTCTGAACCATTAGTGTCGACACAATGAAAAATAAAAAATGGAACAGTAAAGACATTGAAAAGGTTTGGAAAAAAGCCAATCTTTTAAAAGAGTAAATGGGATGAGTGGGGCAGTAAAAGCTCCTGAATCTGACATCCATCTCAGGAGGGAATGGAGTGGCTGATACAGGATGCAATCGACATAGTAAAGGGTCTTGGCCTCCACCACAGGCTGATTATAAATGAATAGTAATTGGTACTATACAAAAATGACTGCAGCCCCCTTCTAAATTAATTCAGGACTGGGGAACGAGAGAGGGCAAAGGCAACCATACACGGGAAACTGTTGTCCATTTGCAGCTGAACATGAGAAGGATCTGCTGTACACATGGTACCCTTCAACAGGGTCTTTCTCTGAAAGGAAACCTGAAATTGTCACAAGTCAAGTGTGGGACTGACTTCACTGCTTGGCATAACACTAAGCTGGGTGTGAACAAGTCGGTTAAATATGCTGAGCTAGGTGGTTTATCTGTCACTGAAATGTATATTTCAAAGCAACCAACTGGTAGATCTTGAAATAAAAAATATAGGCCACCAGGGAGGCTGAACATTGTGGAGCGCTGTGGTTCCTAAAAGAACTGGAGAGCTCTGTGAATAAGCCTAACTGCACAAAGGCTCCCTGTGCCATGCTCTGCTTGGTATACCAGATATGTTCCTCAGAGATATAAGGCAATATATTTAAATATTCAAGTCTGTCTGATCTTAGTAAGCAGAAAGCCAGTGCAGTTGAGGTCTGCCTCCCACTGCTCCATATGTGTGTGTCTTATGCATTTTTAGAAATACATAGCTACTACTATGTATTAAATACTACTTTGTCAATGGTGTGAATCAGTCAAAACTGTTTTAAATTGGGTTAAGAGAGTAATTTGTTTATTCCCATGATGCTTTTCTTGCTGTAAATTCAAGATCTATGGCAAATTGAAAATCAGAGGTGAACAGCCCTTCCTGTTATGCCTTGGACAAAGCCTGGCCGAGCCTCCTAGTGACTTACTTTTTGCTTGCCTTTTGCTATTCCGTAAAAAGATGAACACCCACTTCAAGGGATAGCATTGAGCTTGGGTTCCAGGTGGTTTGGTTACATGTCTTCCTCATAGGCTGTCTTTCTGCCTTTGAGCTGTCTCAAACAGCTATAAAATGGTTAAGTCAGACTCTTGCAAGATATTTGCAGCTTTAGTGTATGTCCTTGGGCTGTCTGCAATTTTAGTTTAACAAAATTACCTGAACTCATTATAAGAAGATGAGTTTAAATGTCTGTGAAGGCTATTACATCTGAGAGACTGTGAGCACTGAGCCTTGTTAAGTAACACAATTGACTTCCAGCCTAAAATACATTCAACATCTCATACATTCCCATCTAATGTCCCTCACCCTGCCCCTAAACAAAGCCAGTCTGTGTGCAAGCAGTGTCCATTTTGCATCATCCAGCTGCAGACCTTAAGTTAGATGAGTGACTGGGGAGCTGGCTCTCACCTTTTTTTTGCCAGCAGCGGACTGTGCAGTGCTTGCGGAGCGGGGACTGTGGGACCCTGGTGACACAGCGGCCAGCACTGCCTAGGACTATGGCAGGAGGAATGTAGTCAGAGTAACTCCTTCTTGCAGCTTGCAACACAAGGGGCATTTCTGGGTCACAAATATCGCTGAAAATCTCCCCAAAAAATTGTGAGGTTTTGCTCCTTTTGCATTAGAAATGTGGTGCAAAAGCATTATAGTTTTTGGTGTGGCAGCAAACCTGAGCTGAAAAATCAATGGTGATTTCTCACAGTCTTCTGAAGGTTTCTTTGTGAAACAAGGGTGTGACATTTTGAGGCATGTTAGTGCATTAATGCCATTCTTTTTTGGTCATACTCATATGTCAGAGATTTTGTCATAGGAGCTGTACACAGCCAGCAAGGTTGTGTGTGGACTTTGGGACGTGCTGTACATTAAATAAAGGACAGGACCTACACTGTGTTCTGTCATGCAGACAGGGCTGTGCTGTCAAAGGGGGGCCTCAAATCTTCAAAAAGAGAGCCTAAAATACTTTGTTTCTGTTTTGTTGCTTGAGAGCCCAGTTGAGAAAGCAGAACAGAAGTCTTCGCATTATTCACATCAAACACTATTTTTGCCCCCTTGGTGCCTTTTTTTTTTTTTCTCTTTTTGTCAAGCCGCAAATTTAATTTTCAATTTCCTGACTGTGTCATGCAAGTGGAGCATTTACAGTGTGGCAGCCAGCTGTGCAGGCAGAAGCAGGGACGTGCAGCTGATGGGCTTACCGCGGAAATTAGGGGGAAGGGTATTAGAGTGTTTCTCTAGGGAGCAGAGCGACTCCAGTAAGAGCGTGGTGACCCCTGGAAAGTGGCTGATGCCTCTGTGTGTGTCGGGAGAACTGATGCGAGCAGAGGCAGAAAGAAGAGTGGGAGACCCAAGGGAGTGTGTGCCTTGCAGGGGGGAGGGTGCACAAGTCATACAGTGTGAAACCTGTTTTTTCTGCTTTCACTTCAAATGTTTCAGATGTTTTCCTGGGATCTGATGCTGGGAAAAAGAGCAGTGTGTAAACCCTTCAGCCTTATTAATTATTACCATTATTATTATAATTATAATCATCTAACTGTTGTGTAAAATTGCAAATATTTATTCAGCTTTTACTCTAGTATAATTTTAACCAGACTTGTGGGTTTGCAAATTAATGAAATCATAGGATCTGTCAGACATTTTACAAACACAAATGCCATGATAACATCTAATTGCAGGGATCTGAGACTGTCTGACTGCAGATGGGATTCTATTAACCTCTTTCTGTCTGTTACAGATGTGTCAGGAAATTATCAGGACAGTGTTAAAGACATTCCAAACCTAAAGACGCTTCAGACTCCTGTGATGGAGCAAACATTTAGATCCTGAGTCTGCAAGAATTTACTCCATACCTAGGTTGTTGCATTTGCAAACAGTCCTGTTGCAACAGTACTTTCAAGTCACTTTTGTGTATAACCTAACCCATGCACAGAAATGGTTGAAGAAGCAGTATCCGAAAAAGTAACAATTACCTAAATATATGTCTTTACAGTATATGCAGGCCTTCAGTTACTGGAGTACTTACTAACTTTGATTCTAAATTGTGACAGTAAGGTACTATACAAATCAGACGGACATTTTCCAATGGCTGATTTGTTGCCAAAGCAGTTGTTTGTTCTTTCATTCACAGTCATGGTCACGTACATGTTTCCAAAGTCCTGGCTACTTTCAGCTTTCAAAAGTAATTCTTTTCATACGTGCCTGCCAGACGTATCCTCAGCATAGGCTTTGCTCTCTGAAAGTCCTTGTAGGTAAAGTGGGGAACCTGTTTCCTTATTTCCTACAGGTTCTATAAAGCATTGTTTAGGCTCAGGTATGCCAAATCTATCCTATTTTGACCACATTGTATGCAGATGCTAAATTAATAAGAATAAAAGAGAAAGCTATGTAATTAATTTCAGAAAGTGATGACAGTGGAAACTTCCCAGGTGTGCTCAGTATAGCAGTGACCAGTAAGCACACGTTCAGTCTGGTTTCACCATGAGACATGGATGACCTGCCCATCTGTGGCTGTAAGAGAAAACCAAACCCTAATGGAAGTATTTTCCACAGGTTTCCAAAAGACACTTAAGAAGCTTCGTTCAGCAAATCTGCAAGACTGTAACCCGTGGGTGACACCTTGTGAGCAATGCTGTTGAAGCCTCTACGGCGAAGTTACTTATTCACACATAACTGAAGCTGTTCGGAGCAAACACTGCGGGAGCAGGACTGCCTCTCCTTCTTAATTGCCCAGCCTACCACGGGGAGGCAGGAGAACACCACTGGTGAAAATGAAGGAGTGTATAGCCCACTCTCTTCTCCACGGACGCCCCCTTGTCGCGGGGGAGAAGCTTGCCTGCCCTTATGAGGCTGTGAGCTATGCTGGCGGTGGTTGTGCTTCCGATAGGGTCTCCCATGCTAGTCAGGTCTCAGCTGAAGGGTCAGACAAAGTGTGTCCACGGGCAGGATGGGCTCACCAGCCTCCTGGCAACCATCCTAGGAGATGCCTCACCAACACCGCCTATGGAGACTTTCTGCTGTGCCTTTTGCAACCGGACTTGCCTATCTCGCATCGGCCTCTTTAGCCATCAGCGCGCTTGCAGCAAGCGTGGGTAGAGCCCTTCCCAAATCTTCGTTCGCGAAGCCTAGCCATGATGATGATGATGATGATGATAGCCCACTCTGTGGCATGAACACATGAAGAGGAAGAAAACACTGCCGTGCTACCCAGTGGGAACTGGCAGGAGGGAGAGCCAGCAGTGGCCCTCTACTTGATCATGACATATTGATGAGAAACAAAGAGCTCATCTCTGGTTAGAGCCATCCTCAGTTTTTCTGATGAGTTCTCTGGCTGTTGAGAGTGAAAGCAGTGTTTTTTGGGGTGGTCCTGCCAAGCTGGTCCCAATATTCAGCACTCTTCCTTCACAATGCTGAAAACCATCAGTGTTGGCAATGACAGTCATGTGTTCTCTTTTACCAAACCTAGTTTTTTCATGTATTTTTATGCTGTTAATTAGCCACTTGAAAATAAGAGTGTGGTGGGTTGACCCTGGCTGGACATCAGGTGCCCACCAAGCTGCTCATCCCTTCTCTCCTTAGCTGGGCAGAGGAGAAAAAAAATACAGTGAAAGGCCCATGGGTCAAGGTAAGGGCAGGGAGGGATCATTCACCTGTTACTATAATGGGCAAAACAGGCTCAGCTTGGAGAAATCAATTAATTTATCACCAATCAAATCAGAGTAGGATAATGAGAAATACAAACCAAATCTTAAAATACCTTCCTCCCATCCTTCCCTTCTTCCTGGGCTTAACGTCAGTCCCAAATTCTCTACTGCCTCCAGCTGCAGTAGCACAGGGGGACAGGGATGAGGGCTGTGGTCAGTTCATCACATGTCTCTGCTGCTCCTCCCTCCTCAGGAACAGGATTCCCCAAACTCTTCACCTGCTTCAGTGTGGGGTGCCACCTATAGAAGACAGTCCTCCATGAATTTCTCCAATGTGGGTCGTTCCCATGGGCCACAGTTCTTCACAAACTGCTCCAGCGTGGGTCTCTTCCACAAGGTGCCTTCCTTCAGGGGCAGAATGCTCCCGTGGGGTCACATGTACAGCCAGTAAAACTGCTCCATCATGTGTGCCTCTCTCCATGGGGGCCACAGGTCCTGCCAGGAGCCTGCTCCAGTCAAAGTTTCCTACAGTGCCACAGTCTCCTTCACATGAATCCACCTGCTCCAGTCTGGGGCTCTTCACAGACTGCAGGTGGATCTCTGCATCCCCATGGACCCCCATGGGCTGCAGGGGGACAGCCTATCTCACCATGGGCTGCACCATGGGCTGCAGGGGAGCACCTCCTGCCCTTCCTTTGGACCTTGGTATCCAGAGGACTGTTGCTCTCATGCATTCTGACTTACCTCCTGCGGTTGTTGCCCCCAGCAGGTACTTTTTTTACCTTTTGTAAATATATTGTCCCAGAGGCACTACCACTGATGCTGATGGGGTTGAACTTGGCCAGAGGTGGGTCCATCCTGGAGCTGGCTTGCATTGGTTCTGTCAGACATGGGGGCAGCTTCTGGCAGCTTCTCACAGAAGCCACCCCTGTAGCCTCTCCCTTACCAAAAGCTTGCCACAAAAACCATGAAAAAAGTAATGAAGTTTGATATGAAGATTTTTTTTTAATTAGCAGATTTTTTACGGTGTTTTTATATTATTATTTTATTTTTTAAATGTTACCATTACTCTGTATATTTCATTCACTTCGAGCTTTTATCTCAAGCTGTGAGAATCAGAAAGCTTTAATTCAAAAAACAAAAGGCTTCTCTTCACTAGCATGAATCCAGGAACTAGAAAGATTTAAAATTACAGAAAATATGCAGAACTTCAGCCAGTCTGCTAATCCTGTTTTAAACATATGGAACTAGGCCAGGCACAGAGAGATTTATCATTTTGCCAAGGGTTACACATCATCTTGGACAGAATCGGATGTGCTGATGCCCAGATTACTAAACAAGTCTTCCTCTTCTGAGAAAGAGATGACCAAATTCCACATCATATTCCCCATATCAAACCACAATACAAGATTATTTGGCCAGTACTCTCTTTAATCCTTGTTAGCATATGCCAAGCTACATGTATAATTTCTGGACCTCCCTTCTTCAGTAATTGTCTTGATGTTTTACAGTATTGTATAGTGAATGACAACTACTCCTTGCAGTGCTATACAGCTCAAGATCTCTGTAACAAATTCAGTCTTATTATTGTTATGTAAATGTCGGTGGCAATGTCCCCAGACTTTCTTAATCAGCCTGGAGTCGGCCACTTCTCCAAATATGTGTACCTTAAACACTGAATAGAAACAGAGTTAAGTTAAATAGGAGGTAGTGATGTTCACATTTTCCTCCTATTGTATCCACACAAACTGGATCTAAGGGAAACTATATTTCCAAAAAACGGATGTAATTCTTAGATTTTGAAATACGCAGCCACGATCCTCAGTGGGGGATTTCCCCAAAAGTGGGGGAGGTAGGACCTCGTGCGGCGCTAAGGGTTTGAAGAAATACCCATTTTAACCACTAGAGGTCCGTTTCACAAGAGTCCCTTGCAGAGTGCAGAAAGGACTCTATTAGTTCAAAAATTTTAAACTCTTGCACACTATAAAAAACATCTGAACTATTTTGCTTCAGGTGACTAGTATGAGAATGCCACCCTAAAAAATAACATGTATTTTTTGGTTTCTCTTGTTTCTTGTACTAGCAGGCAGATTTTTTCTTCCTCTTTTAAACACCAACCTATTCAGCAGGTTACTGAAGAGTACTAAACAAAAGCCAAGATCAGTGTGTGTCTCTGGTAATTTTACTCATTCTCATTATATACATAAATACGGATAGTGAAATCACTGTGCAAGATAACTCATGAAACTCCACTTTGGCATCCTTATCTTTTCCTCAGAATATTTGGAGGCACAAGTCAAAGGAGCTTGCTAATGGCCTCTCTTATCTATATTAGACAAATTACAGAGGCAGAGCACATACTGAGAAATGAGATACTATGCACTAAAATAAATTATCAAATGTGGTGTTATGAAGAGAGACGTCACTGTTCAATAACTGTCTGGGACTTTGAAGAACTACTGCCCTCCTTGTCAAAGATGATGTGCACAGCTTTGGGTACACAACTACAAAAATACTCATAAGGGCAGTGGGTGGGTGCAAACTGAAAGGCATAGATCTGAGTCCTCTAGCCTCTCCATATGTGTGGCTCATCTTCCACTCATGAAGTTCCCAAAACTGAATTTTTGCCAGTGTGAACATCTAAAGCAATTTCAGACTTTCAATGCTGCTTCTCTACAGTTGAACCAAGTCTGCCTGCTATAACTAAGCCCTGAGGGTCCAGGGTGCACATCTTCAAAACAGCACTGAGCTGAGCACCAGATAGAGCTGTTCTCCCGAGCCAAACCCAGGAGCAGTGGCAGAGCTGCTGCTTCTGCCCCTGTTTATTCAGCTGGGCAGAAAAGACTTTGCACAATGTTCTCATACATCCCAGTTTCCATTCCCAGGAACAGGACTGTTAGAAGACCTCCCTGGGCAACCTTTGGTTGAAACTACATGCTACACTGGCATGGGTAGTGCCTGACACTCTCTGTTCAGCCAGTACAAGTGGGCAGCCCCACTCCTCACCAAACCCCAGTATGTCTTACACTTGAGAGAGTACAGTTCAGACACATTGCTTCTACTGTTTATGTGAGGCAGCTGGGACTGGGGAAAACTGTATTCTGACCTCTATATGGAGGACCAGTGCTTCTTCACTTTAAGGCTTATTTATGATGAACAACATATGTGATCCTCAGAGTAGGTGTCAGAGGCCAGGCATAAATAATAGCTGATAGAGCTTACGCAGTTGGTGTGGATACCGACTTTTTAATTGTCGGTAAGACTTTCTGATTGATGTCCAGGATCATATAAACATTGATTGGAATCAGAGAAGTTTTAGGTATCCACATTTTCTGAAAACAGTGTCATCCATGCCCCAGATAGTAACTGACCACAGCATATTTTTCAAGAGAAGGTTACCTGCCACCCCACTTCTCATGTACAACATCTGTCCCACTGCCTGCCTTGCCGTCCCCCCACCAAATGAATAACTAAGGTGTATGTGGAGACCTGTGATTTACATGTTTGGTCTAAAATTCCATTCTCAGTAACTGAAGTATGGGGCTACATGGGAAAATGAAAAGGAATTACACATAAGAATGTGTAAGCCAGGAATAATCATTCTACTGCAGTAATTTCATAATCAATAGCTTACAGCTGGTCTGCTGTCCTATATAGCACTAAACTGCATCTAAATGTTAAGTTATATTTCTGTGCATTTATCAACTGTCACCACTTGCTTTTTGTGACCTTATGCATTCAAGAGTACAACTGGATTTCATTTTATGAGAATCATTCATGGCTCACTTCTCAGTATGGTGTTTGGAGCATTTAATTAACAAGACTTCAAAGAGGAAATCTGAACTTCTAGATATCATTACATGCTAGCTTCTTTAAAGAGAATGTCTCTGTTCAGCTTAGGTCATTGAAAAGAAAAGAGAAAATTTGTCTGTTTTCTAGTTTAAAGATTTTGTTTTATTTACTGTCGCAAGGATCGGTGGATACAAATGTTCTGATTTGATGTTGCTTGTGAGCAGGGAAAATTGGCAATGCAGAGGTGTCTCAGCAAATAGCTGAGGCTGGTGAAGATTTTTGCTGGTCTTGCCTTCCAGTTTGTTTTAAAGAGGAGGGTCAAGATAAGGCAACCCCACTCCCATCAGATCTAATTTTTAACCTGTTTAGATATAAGCCAGTCTCATAGCTTTTTATTTTAAAGGCAGGAAAAATTACATGGACTGACCATCTGAGTTTTCATTCTCAGGCTGCCTACTCTGCTACAGCTACGACAGAAGACATCAAAGAATTAACAAAGGATCAGAGTATTTCGCTCAGCTAGGCACATTTTTGCTGAGATGAGAGGCATTTGACATAGCGCAACACATCTAGAATGTACAGAGTCACAGAATCACACAGACTCATTTAGGGGGGAAAAGAACTCCAAGATCTTTGAATCTAACTTTTGTTCACCACCTTGTCAACTAGAGCACAGAACTCAGTGCCATGTCCAGTCATTTCTTGAACACCTCCAGAGTTGTCCATGGATGGAATCCACTACCTCACTGGGTAGCCCACTCCAGTGCTGAACAACTCTTTCTGTGAAGAAATTCCTCCTGACGTCCACCCTGAACCTCCCTTGATGCACCTTGAGGCCATTTCTTCTCACCCTGTCACTAGTTTCCTGCAGAGGAAGCCAATCCCCACCTGGCTACAACCTCCTTTCAGGTAGTTGTAAAGAGTGATAAGGCCTCTCCTGAGCCTCCTTTTTTTCCAGGCTAAAGGAGCCCTGAAGTTTGGGTGAAGAAGTTACTAAAAACAGTCCTGCATAGAAAGACTTGGGGATGATGGTTGGCAAAAAACTCAACATGGCCCAGCAGTTTGCACTTTCAGCCCAGAAATCCAGCTGCATCCTAGGCTGCATCAAAACCAGCACGGCCAGCAGGTCAAGGGAGGTGATTCTGCCCCTCCTCTCTGCTCTGGTGTGACCCCACCTGGAGCACTGCGTGTAGTTCTGGGGTCCTCAACACAAGAAGGACATGGAACTGTTGGAGCAAGTCCAGGGTGCAGCCACAAAGTTGCTAAGAGGACTGAAGCACCTCCCCTTGGAAGACAGACTGAGAAAGTTGGGGCTGTTCTGTCTGGAGAAGGGAAGGTTATGTGGAGACCTCACAGCAACCTTCCAGTACCTGAAGGGGGCCTACAGCAAAAACAAAGAAGGACTCTTCTTCAGGAACTGTAGTAATAGGACAAGGAGTAATGGGTACAAGTTGAAGGAAGGAAAATTTAAGTTAGATATATGGAAGAAATTATTTGCTGTGAGGTTGGTGTAGCACTGGAACAGGTTGCCCAATTCAAAGCCAGGTTCAGTGGGGCTTTGAACAAACTGGTCTAGTGGAAGTTGTCCCTGCCCATGGCAGGGTGGTTCAAAGTAAGTGATCTTCTTTGTGAATTACATTTCTTCATGCTGTAGAATTACCTAGTTAAATGAATAATTGTGGCATCATCTGGGCTAAGGGAAGATTGTTCTTTCATTATAACAAAGAGAGCTCTTTAGTGATCTTAAGCTGGTTTTTAACCTTTCTGGGCATCTCTAAGAAAGGTCAGTAGACAACAACAACAACAAAAAAAACCCAGGTTCTTTAATGTTGATCAAATTATGTTCAGCTGTTAAAAAACAAAAACAAAAACAAAAAACCCAACAAACTACTCTGGCATCCTATGGAACCATTGACACTGGGAAAAACAACGCTGTAATTCAAATTTGTCTTTAATGTCATCTGGTTGGACTGGAGAGCTAGCAAAACAAGGCTGTTTTTCAGTAGTTTTATTTTCCTGGAGGAGAGGGGCCCCTGTGCAGGCATTTACAGATATGGCAGAAAAAAGATAATCAAGAAACTAAGGTAAGCGGTGATGAAAAACAGCTATACCACAAGAAAAATCCCAGTTTTACTTATCACTGAGCCTCATTTGAGACTATTATTGGCAGTAGCTGGAGGGCTGCAGTGCTGGATGAATGGAGAGTCAGAATCTGAGATTTTTGATGCTTAGATTTGTTCCCCTTCTTCTAGTTTGAATTATTAACAAATTTAATTTTAGTGTATTTATGTAATTTTCTAAACTTCTATCTGAAGTCATACTACTAAGTAAGGTCTCCAGGCATTCCTGAACAATGGTGGGTGCTCAAGGATCGTAAATCTGACACTGCAGACCTCCTGGCACACAGGCTCCAATAACATGCTTGCACAATCTGTCCAATTAGGCCAGAAAACATAGGATTTACTAAGCTGGGTGTTACGCAGCTGTGGTTCATATGGACTGTAAATGTGTCTAGGATTACCAGTCATACATCAGCCAGCCAGAGCTGCTGTGAATGCACAATAAGGTTTCAGTTGCTGGACCTACAGACACACAGAAATCCCAGGAGAGGATCCTGAAAAATTTGCACTGATAAAATTCTGATCTGAAAGAAAGAAAGCACTACCAAGAAAACTTGGTTTCAGCAGTTCTTAATTAAAAACAAAAACAAAAGAAAAAAAGATCATCATGCCTCCCAGTGCTTCTGAGGGACTCCTGAGCTGGAGTGTTGCAGAAGGTTCCCTGACATGTTATCAGTTACCCTCCACAAACTTTCTTGGACTGCCTTTGTCAGCTCCCAGTAGGATGTGATTTATGCAGATTTTGGCATGGGGCTGGGGAGGGGGCTGTTCCAGACTCATGTTCTTTGCACACTTGCAGCTCACCAGTCTGAGTACAGAATGGGCAAAGCAGGTTTATCGATTTTTTGACTTCCCCACCGCCCCCCCCAAATGCACACTAGGGTGGGTCTCTCAGGAATATAACAGTGATGATACGCATGAAAAGAAAAACTTCTCCCGTTTGTAACTTTATTAGTAACTCTTAGTGGACAGAGACACACAGAAGATGGTCTTGTTTAAAATATGAAACCCAAATATGAAATTGTTACTAAAAGAAAGATGTTGAGGTGCTGGAGTGTGTCCAGAGAAGGGCAATAGAGCTGGTGAAGGGTCTGTAGTACAAGTCCTGTGAGGAGCAGCTGAGGGAGCTGAGGTTGTTCAGCATGGAGAAAAGGAGGTTCAGGGGAGACCTTATTGCTCTCTACAACTGCCTGGAAGAAAGCTCTAGAGCATTGGCTTCTTCTCCCAGGTGACAAGTGATAGGACAAGAAGAAATGGCCTCAAGTTGCGCCAAGGGAGGTTCAGGGTGGACATTAGAAAAAAATTGTTCACCAGAAGGGTTGTCAAGCACTGAACAGGCTGCCCAGGTAAGTGATCAAGTCAGCATACCTGGTGGTATTTAAAAGCTTTGCAGGTGTGGCACTAAGTGATTCTATGATTTCATATGTATTGAGGGATCAGTATAGGAATCTAAGCTTCAACTTGCTGAATACTTCCACTTAAAGTATGTCAGTAGAAACCAACCTGCTGAGGAAAATAACACTGTGTTTTGAGGCGGGAAGGAGCCTTTTCAAACACCTAGTTTCAGGGATGGTTAGTGGTTCCTGATCCCAATTGCTTAGTTGCACTGGCTGTCTGATGCTTTTAGCTGATACCAGATTACAGGGTGTTGTGGATAGTGGTATTCATTTACATTATCAAGGTAGGGACTACTGTCTTTTGAAGGAAAGCAAGGCAGAATATACAGAGCTGCTGCAGTATGAATTGCTGGGTGCAGTATTTCTCCCCTTCCTTCGGCCTCCACTGCATTTGACTCCTTCTCTCTGAGGGCTCTTACCCACTCCAAGAATGTTTTCAAAATTACCTCTTTCAACCTCCCACCCATGTAACAAGAGAGAGTTGTCTAAAGATAGCCATCTCTGCAAAGCCTACAAAGCTTTAAGAGACCTGGAAAAGTTGAGAAGTGGGGCCATGGGAACTGCATGAGGATCAACAAGGCCACATGCAACAACTGCAGCTGGGTTGGGGCAACCTCTGGTATAGATACAGGCTGGGGGATTGAGAGCACATCTGCTGAGAGGGACTTGAGGGTGCTGGTGAATGAGAGGGTGCACACAACCTGGTGATGTGCACTGGCAGCCCAGAAAACAAATTGTATCCTTGACTGCATCAAAAGCAGCATGGCCAGCAGGGTGAGGGAGGGGATTCTGCCCCTCTGCTCTAGTGAGACCCCACCTGGAACACTGCATCCAGCTCTGGGGTCCCCAGCACAGGAAGGACATTGACCCATTAGGAGCAAGTCCAGAGAAGGGGCACAAAGATGATAAGAGGGATGGAGCACTTCCTCTGTAAGGAAAGGCTGACAGAGTTAGGGCTGTTCAGCTGGAAGAAGGGAAGGATCTACTTGTGGCCAACACAAAATCAGCTTGAATTTAGTCAGACAATTTGTAGACTCCCTGCTTCCTAAAACTTGTTTATATATTTAGTAGAAAGGTTTGTGGTTTGTTTTTTATTTTGTGAGATGTCATATCTGGAGGAAGAAGCTTGCTGGGTAATGACAACAGGGCTGCAAAGGAGGAGGACCCAGTGGAGGACTGGAATGGGAGAGGAGAAGCTCTGATGGATTTGTAAAGACATTGAGGAGGGAGTATTCCACCTAAACTGAAAGGACTTGTCTGTCTTGATAAAGAGAGATATTCAGCACAAGGCAGGAAAGATAGTTTAGGGCTATGTAGAAGCCCCACGGCTGGGCTCTTACCACTGTTTGCATGCGTTTTCTGATGCGGACTGCTGGGGCTTCCTCTCACTTAGGCCAAACGGTAAATTTCGTTGGAGCCACACTATTATTTTCCCCACAAAATGGCAAAAGCCATGTTTATTACCAGCTATACAGGTGTATAATCAATTTGCATTTAAGTTCTGCTAGGTTCCTTGCCTTTATTGTGACTGAATATAGTATTATTTCTCTGTTACTCTGTGTCTGACTTTTTATAAGATTAGGGGTCTCTTCTAGAATCATAGAATCATCAAGGCTGGAAGAGACCTTCAAGATCATCCAGTCCAACCACCAACCCAGCACTACCACTTTAGTCCCTTAGCCACACAATCACATCACCCAGCAACAGATCCAGGTGCCTCTTAAACAACTCCACGGACAGTGACTCCACCACCTCCCTGGGAAGCCTCTTCCAATGCCTGATCACCTGAACAGTGAATTTTTTTCTGTTATCTAATCTAAAATCTCCCCTGTCTCAGCTTAAGGCCATTTCCTCTTCTCCTCTCACTGCAGGTGTGGCAGAAATGACCGGCCCCCACCTCACTATGACCTCCTTTCAGGTAGCTGTGCAGAGCAATGAGGTCACCACTGAGCCTCCCCTTCTTGAGACTAAACAAACCCAGCCTCCCTCAGCCATTCCTCATAAGACACGTTTTCTAGACCCATCATGAGGCTTATTTTCCTTTTCTGTACAAGCTCCAGCACCTCAATTTCCTTTTTAAAGGGAGAGGGCCAGAACTGAATGCAGTATTTGAGGCGTGGCCTCACCAATGCTGAGTTCATGGCGATGATCACGGCTCTGGTCCTACTGACCACACTATTGCAGATACAGGCTAAGATGCCATTGTCCTTCTTGGCCACCTGGGCACACTGCTGGCTCATGTTGAGCCGGCTGTCAACCAGCAGCTCCAAGTCCCTTTGCGCCAAACAGTTCTTGAGCCACTCTCCTCCAGGCCTGTAGCACTGTATGGGGTGCTGCAACCTGAGTGCAGGACCCAGCCCTTCTCCTTGTTGAAACTCATGCAGTTGTCCTTAGCCCACTGACCAGGTCTCTCCAGGTCTCTCTGTACGGCTTTCCTACACTCGAGCAGGTCACAGATCGACACACCCATTTCAGGGGGCTTCTTCGTGTAGGAAACACCAAGGTCTATTTTCCTCTATACGTTTAGTTTCTCTTCCTGCGTCGCCGCTTCCCGGACACACGCAGAGGGCGGCACCCCGCGAGTGTCCCGGGCCTGCTGCGGGGAGCGCGCTGGGAGCGAGCGGCAATTCCCCAGGTGACCAGCAGGGGTCAGCAGAGGCTGTAGGCGTCCCCGAGGCCGCCGAGCAGGGGCTTGGGGCGAGCCCCGCCGTGCGAGCGGCGGCTCCGGGGGCGCGGCGCTCACACGGACTGCGCCAGCACCGCGCAGCCCTCTCTGCGTGCCGCTGCCGTGTGACGCTCCCACGCTACCCACCTCACCTCTCCCCCCCGCCCCCGTCTCCCCCTGGATCTGCTTCAAGCACTAGGCTGTTGGTCCACCAAAGGTCTGTGCCGACGAGCTCGATGTATTAAAACCCCGGGAGAAAAAGACCAAGAAAGCAAGCAGTGGAGACCGACCTCCCCCACAGTTCAGTTTGCTTGATAGACAACAATGGTATCACATCTGCAGAACTGACGCCTCCTAACTGGAGACACCAACCTAGGGCTCACACAGCCCTCCTTTCTGCACCTCCTCTTCTGTGTCCACACAGCCCTCCTTTCTGCACCTCCTCTTCTGTGTCAGAGGCTTGGTGTTGATACTGCAGTTTGACGTAAGCTGGATCAGGTCTCTGGTAATGAATGCCTCATGGCCTTCAGCACCACCTGTGCTAGGAGACCCAGGAATATGGGGCAGACTGAAAAGTAGCCCTGATTCCACGGTGCTGCATCATTAAGCTGACATTGGGAGCTTCCATGTGAATTAATGTGTTTCCTTATGTCACTTTATTATTTAGATAATTATATGTATATTGTACTGCTACATATATACTGTTCTCCACTATAAGTTCCTTTGGCTTACTAATTTTGATCTCTTTTAGGTAACTTTCATTTCTACTGTAATGAGAAAGTCATCAAAGTTGTAGCTGATAACTGCATCTTTCAAAGCTGTGAGTCAGTTCTGGGTTTGCCACCAATTTCATCAGAAAAGGCCCTTCAATACTTCTAAGAGCCATACCATTTAGTGTGTCTTACTACTCAAGCTATTATTCTGCATTCATTGCCATTTACATACCTAGAGGGAAAAAAAAAAAAAAAAAACAAAGGAAAGAAAAGAGGCAGATGTATGAAGAGTTTTTACTTTTGAGAATGAACAGTACACTATATTAATTCCAGCAAGTGAAGGGAATTGCTGTTTCATGAATAGAGACCAGGAATTATTTTTCTGAAAATTTCTCACATCTTTCTAAAAGAAAGCCAACTAAGAATTTATGCCCTTCTCAAGCAAATCCAGTGTGACAGGTCAGTGGCTTGGTTTCCAAATCAAGAATGCCTTTGCATGTTAGTGGGGTGAAAAAGTTTGTTAGGCTTGAAGATTGCTGGTTATAACAAAGAGTTTTCTTCCCAGTCCTGACAGCTCTGTAGGTATCAGAGAGACGTTCTCAGAGAGGTTGCATGTATCTGGCAGACATCATGTATCTGTTGTCACTAGTTAAAAATGGAAGCTCACTAAGTGATTACTGCTGGGACCAATGCTATCACTTATGGAGATGCCTGGGACATTAACTAGAAACAACTGGAAGCAGAAACACAGCAGCTCATTGAAGTGGCTCAGTTTGAGAGACATTTTGGGAACTATGATGCTCAAAGAGACTGAAACTACTAAGCAGAGTGTATCATATATAAAGTTACAGATGAGACATGCCTGACTCCCACTGAAGCACTGGAAAGGACATCCCTGGGGTCTGGGTTTAAACACATTTGAAAGGAGGCAATGTGGCCAGAGGCTAGGGAGCAGCAAGAGTGACAAGTTAGAGAGCTCTGTGCAGTCTTCTGGACTCAGTCCAGTGCAGGTCACAATAGGCACAGAGTACCCAAGGTGGCTCTTCAAAGCCTCTGTGGAATGTTTTGTAGCTGGTCTGAAGCAGAGACTCGGTGGACAAGCGCTAACTGTGAGCCTAAGCTTAATTGTATCAGATGCTGAAGGCACTTGGAAAGTGATTTGTCCTTTAGTATTTAAATCATACTCATTCACAGTGGGACAATTTGTTTTACTATTGTTTGGTTTGCTGACAAACTGGTTAAGATCTGAGTTCAGCAATCATACTGGTTTGGGGCTGAATTAATTACGAAGGATACACTGCAAATTAGAACTACTTTTAGTAAACCTTAGCTGAAAAAAGTACTGATTTGCTGGGGAAAAAAAAAGCCAGTTAAAATTGTAGGATCAGAGGCCAATACAGCTTGCAGCAGGGTCATCAGTATGCTCAGAACAGCTCTCACTTCTTTGTCCCACCGAGGCTTGCAGTCCTGCAAGGATGGCATCTACACAGCTTCCCTGATCAAGGAGCCTGCTCCACTGCTTAACTTTTCTCAGGGGAAAAAGGGTTTACCTTACATCCCTCTTGATTTACCGTATGCCCATTGTCTCTTTCCTCCCTACTAGGCATTGCTGTGAAGACCCTGGAGTTGTCTTTTTGATGATCACTCCATATGTTTTGGAAGTCTGCTGTTGCCCCCCAAACTGTGCTTTCCCCAGGCTGACCTGGCCCCGGTCCATCAGCCTGTGGTGCTGCAGCTCTGGACACCTCAGTGCCCTCGGTGCTGTCATCTTCACTTGCTCCAGTTTATCCATGTGTTTCCTCTCCTGGGGGTGCCCAGACTGGACCAACTACATTGCTGTTGTTCTGTGCGTGCAGAGCAGAGGGGCATTACCACCTGCCTCGGCTGCCTGGCCACTGTCCTGTTCACAGAGCCCAGGGCACAGGGGGCCGCTGCTGCAGCCAGGGCTGCTGCTGACCATGACCAGGGTCTTCTCCAAAGCTGCTTCTCCCCAGCCTGGGTGACTGCAGCAGCTGTTCCTTTCCAGGAGCAGGACTTGCCATATGCACTTGCAGTAAACATATCAATACAATCTTTTTTTGTTTTTTGGGTTTTGGTTGTTTGTTTTTTTTTTCTTTGCTCCTGCACTGTTTGGATTTTTTTGTTCCAACTCTTTGACACACAGGGAGCCACCGCTCGTGCAGCTGGCACCTCTGGCGCAGGTGCCACCTCTGGTATCGGTGTCACTGGTGTCACCGCTGGCACAGGTGTCCCCTCCGCCAGCGCCGGGGCGGCGCGTGCCTGCGCCACCCCACGTGGCCTCCCGGCACGAGCCGCACCTCCCCCCCTCACCCCTCCCGCTTCCTCTCCGGCGCGCGCCGATTAGCATAATAAAGCCGCCCCTTTCTCTCTCGCCGGCCAATGGGGGTCCGGGAGGCGCCCGCCCGGGCTATAAATGGCGCTCGCTGGGCAGCTCTTGCCTCAGAACGCTGAGGTGTTTACTGTGGGGTTCGGTCTTCGGAGCTGTTGACGAAGCCGCCGCCACCGCGCTGTGGGGATCGCTGCCATGACTCTGGAGGAGATCCACGGACAGCAGCCTGCGCCTGCGGGCCACGACTGGTACGTGTGGGTGGCGGTGGGCCGTGGCGTGGCTGAGGGGAGCGCGTAGCGGGCGGACCTGTGGCGGTGGCGGCGCCGCGCTGACCCTGTGCCCTCTCCCGCCTCGCAGGATGCAGGGCGCTGGCATGGCCCTCCACGAATTGCTGGTGTCGGCGCAGCGCAGAGGCTGCCTCACCGCCGGCGTCTACGAGTCGGCCAAGCTGATGAACGTGTAAGTAGGGCGGCGGGAGCCGGGGGAACGCGTTCGGGTTGCCCGGCGGGGCGGCTGGTGCCGGCCGCGGAGCTCACCGCGCCGCTTCCCTCTTACAGCGACCCTGACAACGTCGCGTTCTGCGTGCTGGCCACGGATCAGGAGGACGAGGGAGACATCGCCCTGCAGATCCACTTCACCCTCATCCAAGCCTTTTGCTGCGAGAACGACATCGACATCGTGCGAGTGAACGACGTGGCCAAACTGGCTGCCATCGTGGGCCCCAGCGACGAGTCCGGGGAGCCGCGGGACCTCCACTGCATCCTCATCACGGTGGGTGTCCCGCGGGAGGCGAGCGCCGTGCCCTCACCGCGGCCGGGCTCCGCGCCGCACGGCGGAGCCTGTCGGGGGCGGCCCCTCTGCCTGCTGCTGGTGGCGAGCCCTGTTCTGTGCCCAGAAAGGGCCCTTGGCACTCAGCGAGTCAGCTGAGTAGTAGGAGGAGGAGGTGGCAGCACTTCTCGTAACTGTGGATTTCCTCCGTTGTCCGTAAGGGCAACATCTCTGCTTCCTGCCATGTCTGTGTCAGAACAGAAACTCTCTGGAAGTACCCGGCGCCCTAAGCTAATGCTTCTGTAAATATTATGGTGACCTCAGCTGGCAGGCGGCACTCACAGTGTGCAACTCTTTTCTTTCTGGCAGAGCCCGAATGAAGAAGGCTGGAAGGACCCAGATCTTGAAAAGCTGAACTTATTTTGTGAAGAGAGACGAAATGTCAATGACTGGGTGCCAACTATCACCTTGCCCGAATGATGGTGACCTGGTGCACTAGGGAGGCTGAAACCTTTGTTGCATTCTCAACGTGGTGTGGGTTCACCAAACTGCGCAACAAGCTGCTGATTCCATGGATTAGCCTGGTCAAGAGACTGGATTAAGATCCCTCAGACTGGCATGCAGTGGGCTCTTACGAAGGAGAAAGGAGAGAGCAGCTCACCTCACCAGTGAGCCTCAGTGGGCTGCAACCATGGAGAGGGTGACATACCATGGAACTGAAAGAAGCATGGCAAGTTTGTCAGCCGTATGGAGCTGTTTCAGAAGGAACAGAGAAAGTCGAGGGAAGTGGGCCAAAACTTTCCAGGAGGACTGGATAGAGTTCTGCAACTAGGAACTGTCGCTGCTGTCTGCAAAGCGCGGAGGAGAAAGTTTCAATATTTGGTGGTCTGCTGGGGACTGGTTACTGAGACAAATACAGAGATTACAAAGCCGACAGACTTCAACAGGCCTCTTGGGTCTCTCTACAGAACTGGTTTAATAATGCAATAACTTTTATTGAAATATTTGCTGCTATTGAAGCTTTCATAATAAATTTTTGACAATTAATTTCTGGGAGTGTCTTGCTTGCTGGGTGGGGAAGCATGTCACTGAAATACCACTGATGTTTTGCTTGTGTGCTGTAGTCAGAGGTATACTCCACAGTAATGGAGCTATTGCTCAAATACTTTCCTGGACTGGCTGAATGAAGTGCTGTGCTGTCCAAGTTGATAATTCAGCCTTTTACCCTCTTGCAACAGCTGCTTATCGCAACAGCTTGCAAGACTAAGAAGTTGCATGCTTAATGAGCTCACTTATTATAATAGGTGGTCTTTGTAGTCTGCTGGAGGAACACAATGCATGTTGGAAACATGGATTTTTGGAATACAAACCTCCAGTAAATTGCATCATTAGTTCTTAAATATGACTTGGATGCATTCAGATCTGATGTGTTTTCACTTGACAGAAACAGCTGAAACATGATGGGGGGGCTGCAAAACTCCTTAGATGTCAAACACATCTAACATTTGCTTTGATTAGAATGACATCATTAAATCTAAAACTAGCAAATGGTGAATAAACATCACATCTGCCACAAGCTGCTCTCTGATTGCCATATGCTGTAACAATAGAAGCTGTCACTCCAGAAGCCAATTTTGCAAAACCTAATTGTGTGACAACACCAAATTAAGTCCAAAACAATTTAAGGATGGTGTGGCCTTTTTTAGAGATCCTGTCATGTAAAGTTAATATGGGCAGGCTGATTTGACCCTATGTTAAAAGGGAGAATATTGCCTCATTTTTGTGCACAAACTATATGTGTGCTCCGGAACTTGACATTAAAATGGCATAGTAAAGATCTCCAGAGAGCAAGAAAGCTAAACTACTCGCTTCCTTTATGGGCACTAAAAATGCTCAGTCACCACAATTACATTTCCTCTAGACTGACTTACAGTGATTGACAATAGCATTTGCTGAAAAGTGGCCATTTCAACATGGGATGTCTTGAGCAGTTGTGATGTCAGGGAAGTTGCTTGCTCTTAGTTTCATTATTCCTCTTAAGGGAAGTTCAGCTCCAGCATTCCTGGAATATGCTTCTTTGTACAAGAGGTATCTAGCAGTGCTTGGCCTTTGTTACACACTAGTGAGAGGCTGTAGGGTGGTGACATAACCAGAACTTAGACTGAAGAAAACACTATGGAGTCCTCAGACCTCTGCAAGTACTCCTTTTTGCACTTAAGATACAGGAATTTCTGTGCAGCCTGTTTTTCTGCTTACCCTGCACCCATCAACTGCAGGACTTTGAGAGAAGTCACACGGAGGAGCAAGAGAATAAACAGCTCTGGCAGCTATGATAACAGAAACTGCCTTTAAGGCAGTTGCCTTGATACACTGAAAATACCGAGTCTGAGTTCTTTTTTATACATTTTTTATATTTTTCTCTTAGCAAATGGAGGTTTCTTCATTCATTCACAGCCAAGAAACGTATCTGTTCTTTGCTTGGTGCCTAATCAGTATCCAGAGCCAAGAGCAGATTAAAGTGTACTGTCTGGAAATCGACTTTCCTGTGATATGTAAGCAGTACTTTACAGCCTTGAGTGGTTTAACCAAGTGCCCAAGAAGACCAAAGGAAGTTCTCAAGCATGTATAAAATTATGTGGACCATTAAGGTATAGCAGAGAGTATGCATAACTGATCTGTTGGCTGAGATAGTTGGCATAGATAGTGGTACCTGGCAGAAGTTTGACTTCCCAGCTTTTATGTAAGAAATATATTATGCAGCAAACAATGAAATTAGTGAGGCAACACCAAAACAATCTTATGAGGTTGTTTTCTCTAGTCTCTCAGAAGACAGGAGGATGACCTTCACCTTCCCATCAGCCTTTTGAAGCTGTAAGCTGTGCCCCATGAGAGGTACACAATTTCTTATTTTAGTGGCACATAAAATTTTCCTGAAATTCTTTATAGATCAATGCAAATACACCATAATGCAAATAGTACCAAACCCAGTTAGTCTGCAAATGTTAAATACAGTATTGTAACCAAAGACAGCTGTAACTTGCAAGTTACATGCTGTTTCCAAGATCTGTAATGATCAACTTTACTTAATGTGGCAAAAATTCAGCAGCTGTTATCTACATCTTTATGTGCTCAGATATGTAACTGTGCAAGGAGCAACTATACAGTAGACATGGATGTTACTGACTGTAGTGGGCACAGTTTGGAGATGGTTGGCTTACCAGATGTCAGGGGTGTTTTGTCAAGTACCTGCGGGATCTGGAGGCTGGGGACACTAATCTCTTGTGTCAGCAAGAAATGTGCACTGAGTACTTTGCATTTCCAAGAAACAGAAGTACCCAGTAAAGAGACACCATGAGTTTCCAGGACTGCTGGGAGCTCTGCAGAGGTGCCCACATCCCAGCTGTGCTGCATGGTCTTCAAGGGCTGGCTTGCTTTGTGCTGTGATGGGGCACATTAGGGGACTGAGGAGGAGACTGACATTAATAAAGGTGGTTCTGCAGGACATGACCCAGCTGAGGGACATGGCAGGAGGTGCAGGACGTGGAGTGGAGTCACAGAATGGTGGTGCTTCTGGCTCTGCTGTCCATCAAACCTTTCGCTGGTGTGCCACTAGGTGATAAAACCTGTGTATTTCAATACTGTAATCTTAGACATTCCTGTTGTGCTGATTATACTTCTAAATATATTTTTTTTTAATAAAGTGATTCATAAAGTTTCATTTCAGGGTTTTTGAGGAATGCCTTTGCACTTCTCTGCCTGCCTATCTATTTCACCATCTAATAGTACTGACAGACAGGAATGTCTCCTTGTATGTGGTTTCCTTCTGTTTTCTTCCTCTTCCACTTCTGTGCATCACTGCTTTTGTCTCTTTGTGGTTATAGATGGTGATGTCTTCAGATGCCCAATTGTTTTAGCATGTGCTGTGTTAACTGCCTTATCATCTTCTCAGGATACATGTATGAATACCAGCACGTAGTTGTTGTAAACAATCTTTTTTGCTTTGCTGATGAGTAGGAAATACAAAAAGGAACATAATGAAGGCTGTATTACAAAGAGGTGGGCGAACTGTTGCACTGAATGATGTTTGCATAAGTTCTTTGCACATGCTACATATTATAAACAGTGTTTATAGTACTGGATGCTCAGGGAAGGAGCTTAGAGTTCTGCAGACTGGTGGAGTTTTAATCATAAGTGGAGGCTATTTGAATTAACATGTGTTCTGCAAGAAGACAATTTTTGCAAGAATGCTCATGTCAGAAACATGCCATAGCACCACTGTCTGACACATAAGGGAGACCTGGCTTGTATCAACAAATCTATTTACTCCAGCTCTCAGTTCCCCTGCCATGAGGAGGAAAGAGCAGTGGGTGCCCAGTTCAAACACAGCAAGTATGCAGACAGTATCTTTCCAGTGGGAGCAAATGCCATCACATGTGCATGCAAGAGAGATGTGTGGAGAAGGATGTGTGACTATTATATTCCTTGTAGGGACACACATTGTGGACAGCTGTGCTCATGCCTGCATCCACAGCACAGTGGTAGGGTCTAAGACTGGCAGAAGTATGGAGCTGTACAGACAGTACATGTGTCTCACCGGAGCCATCCTTTCTACAGGTTTTTATGAAAACTGCTTTTTATTCCTTCTCATTCCCTATCCATTTAATTATGGCAAGTATGATTTACTCACTTGGTAAAGTCTGAACATGCAACAATAGGATATTGGAAAAACTGAGCTAATACTTTTTGTGTAATAATTTTATACTGAATAAGTGAATGCTCCTATTGTTGTGCAGTAAGATATCCTTATACACAACATTGAGTCTATTGGAGTGATTAATTTGAATATATTGATATCTTTAAAAGCATAATCAGATTCCATACATCACAGTTATAGTGGTTATACCTTCTCCAGTCTTCTACTGCATTGGTGTATGATTATTCTGTATACTTTTTATCCCTGAAAATAACACAAAGTTTTTTTCTTCTGTGTGCCTAAACCTCTCTGTGGAGCTGATTGTACTTTGAAATCATGACTTTGCAATGTTAGTATGAGTGCACACTGCTGATTCAAAACTAGTTTGTGCAGCTGGGGTTTTTTCTGCTCCCCTGGATTGGAGAGATAACTAAAGAGCTATAACAAAAGGTTTACTTACTGTTTTTATGTTTTCTGTTTGTTACAATTGATGAGTAAAAAAAACTACTTTTTTTTTTGAGAAAGCCTGTTATATCTCCCTGTAGAAAGTCCCTTGTGCTGTAATCCACTGCAGAATAGTGACAAAATTTAACAAAGAAGACACAAAATTAATTTCAATATCAGAAGGAATTTTTATGCCCCACCACATCATGAAGTTAAGAATTTTTGGAGTGGAGAATTTAAGTTTTGCTTTCTACTCTCTCTTTGTGGATAGTTGGCTATAACAATTTAGCTTTCACACACTACTGAAGGCAGCACAAAACAGTGGTGCTTAGTAATTTCTATTTAAATGCATATACAAGTAACCAAGACCCAATATTTCAAATTTCCATTTCAGAAAAAAGATACTACTAAATACATTCAGATACCGCTATGCTCAACTGGGAGCCCAGAGTTAAAACTCTCCAGCCGATCAGCTTATTTAGCTGTATAGCCATAAACTTCCTTACCAGACTTCAGGCTTTTCTCCTCTGCTTCAGAATGTGTTCTGTAGGGCATAGCTGCATTAAGTGTTTTAGGTTGGATTGGTTGAGTGGATGGAATGAACCTGTGGATCTTCTCTGGCTAACCTGCTTTGGTTCACATGGCAGAACAGAGTTGGAGCATGCAAACAGTATTTCTCTAGATAAAAAACAAGCCAGAAGACAGACTCTAAGGGACTGTCTAATGCTGCTATTGGGCATTCAGTTCACGGGACTGCACTTTTGGTACATACAGCACAATTATTTGCTGATTGAGAGTAAATAAGCAAGTCTTGGCTATCAAAGAAGGTAAGTACTTTGGCCTACTTTTCACAAAAGAAGAGATTTTAGTGTAATACACATACCAATTTGTTTTAAACAATTGCATGCTCTTGAATTAATAGGGTTAAAAATCTGCTTTGGCAGCAGCTTGCAGAATTTAATTGTTTCTGAGGCAAGAACGATGAATGGAACTATTTCTAGAAGTGTTGCCAAAGGTATTCTTTGTAATAGACCAGAACTGCCCAACTGGCAGCGTTGGGACAGCTTTGCCTGGCCTGTTGCCTTTGTGCCCGAGGAGCAGGTGGCTTCATGAGCCACGCATGGGGATACGCCCCACTGCTGTGCTGCTGCCCTGCAGGACAGACAGGAGGCCATATGAATCCTGTGCTGGCCGAAACAAGGGCTGTCCCTGGTGGGGAACCTGTCCACTTCAGTTGCCACTCATTATGTGGCTGGACTTTCTACATAGGAACAATGGTGCAAAATACTTGCAGATGATTTCCAGATGACACAAGGATGAATAGGACTGTACACTAAGAGAAATCCTTGCATTAAGATCTGAGTCCCTGGATTAAATTGTTGCAATGTCACAAACAATTTTTAAAACCTAGATAGGTGCGAGGTGATGCATCTTCTTGCATGGTGGGAGATTATAGCTACTGAATGGGAAACTATGGAATCGTACACCAGTGCTGCAATGTCTATTGCCCTTGTACAACATTTCTGTGCTTTACATCTGCCAATGTTAAAAGCAAACTACTTACCATAGGCAGTTTTTCTGCATATAAGAGTTAATGCAACAAAATGCATAATGTCATTATAGGTGGTTCTGTGCTGTTGAAGGCACGTTTATGGAACATGAGGAATGAAGTGCAAGTTATCTGGATGTGGTTAAAAATGGAAGGATGGTAAAGCATTTCACTTTTTCCAAAGATTCAGTTGTATTTTTCACTAGTACAGATGGTCTCTGTCTCACAGTCTGCTCTCTTTCTGTAGTGTTATAAAGTCCTTCAAACAAACTGATGAAGAAAAAAAGCAACAACAAGCACTGCATGGTTACTACTGAATGACTGCATGCTATTTGGACACTACCCCTCCTGCAGAGGGATGATAGATGAGCTGCACATAGCCTGTCCTGTCTGGGATGGGAACCGCTCCCTCCTACTGATGCCAGGCTCAGCCTTTCATAGATCACTGCCTCACAAAGTTGGACTGAATTGCACAAATTTAAAAACAGGTACTTTTGGTTGTGTTTCCCGGCCATGGGTAGTAGATGCAAGTTTTCTGCCTGTTAAATGTAATGACAAAAACTGTTTCAGGTCTCTGTAACCATCCAGTTAGCAAGTCTAATTTACATCAAAGGTAGACTGCATGACACTCTGGAAAGAGTTATTTTTCCAGTTCAGAATCTGGTTTCTTGATTTAAAAAAAAAATTTAAAGTTCTGCTTTTTTGGCATTTATTACACCTAAAACAGCCCTCGGGCTGTTCTCCATGTCCTGTAACACGTGAAAATCCTGTTTAATTGGGAAAGACGTTGTGCTTTTGTCCCCATGCTAAGGTACATCTTGAATTTTATAATATTGTTGTTCTCTTTAAGAGATACGCAATAGGTAAAATAATTCCTAATTTAATGCAAAGTCTTGAGAAGAACTAGAGGATCTGGGTGCCTGAATTAAATAAAAAGATAAATAACACTAGCAATGAATCATGGTAGTTGTACCTGTAAAATAATTCAGGCATACTTCCAGAAGAGAAACACTGCATTTAACTAAACATAGTACACATACCCTTGTAATGTGTATGCAAAATAGCTTCACATCCATAAACATTTTTTCATATATATACAGGAGGGAGATGCAGAATGATTCAAATCTGACACTATATATATATAGTTTTGTATTTTGTCTCTATGTGCTGCGCTCCTTCTTTTGTCAGAAGAAAATTTACCATGGGAACACTGCTGCAGAATGGAATTCCCTGGCTTGACCCTTTCTGCAAGCTTGACTGTTTCAACAGAAAAAAACAAACCGACTAACAAACTTGATACTGTGCTGTGAAGGTCCCATGGGTCGGGTCACTTAGTGGAAAAACAACAGCAACACTCAGAAAACTATGTGAAGGGTTTCTCAGCTCTTGTACCTCCTCTACCTGTATTTATGGACAGCATTTTCAGATAACTATTTGTCTCATGTTATGCTTCTCAGTAGTTGTCAGTTCATTGGTATCAAGGGCTCATGATTTGGCATCTGAGGTGCAGGAGCTGATGAAGTAGCACTGAATTTATTCAAACAAGAAGGGAAGGAGTTGTGCAAGACTAGCTTACAAAGCAGGTAAAAGCAACTCAGCATGGTCCTTTCCAAAGCAATGGTGTAATATAGTTTTGGCATCCTAATTGTTACATATCTAACCATTAAGAAATATGTGCTGCTCTGTACCTGGTTTTCCAGAGGAGCTAAGTGGTGCCCTACGTAACCTGAATGTGGAAGCAGTAGGTTCCCTTTTAAGAAGCACAACTGGGGATATGTGGCTGAGTGGAAGGCATCAGGAGTGGAAATGGTCACTGGAGTTTGATGGCATGAGAACATGTCCTAAGACTGTGATTGCAGGACTAAACACCTTATATGGAGCTCCACAATGAATTTTGAACCAGCTGGCCACAGGACCAGAGATCTTGAAAATAACTAAGCCCTACACAATTTGTAAATGCTGTCCAGATAGATTAGAGCCACTCAGTGTCCTAACTGGTGCAAAGCCTGCTGTGCATGCTCATAACTTATTATAGACTCCAGAAAGCCATCTTTGGAGAAAGGATTTCGGAATGATTCAGCTGCAGAAACAGAAACTGGCAGCATGCACAATCAGCCATACAGATACACATCCAGGTGAAACCTGGAGCTTGTGGACATTGTAACAGCCCTACTGCACCATGCAAGTTACATGTGATCATCTGCATGGATCTGAAGGATAATATGATGTCTTGTTTACCAGGTAAACATTTAACTGCCCTTGCTGTACCTTCACCTGAATTACTAATGACTTACTGCTGTATGTCATTTGAAGCAAATTGCAGTGTTAATTATGATAATGAATCCATGCAGGCCAGATCCAGGAGGACCCTGTGGAGAAGACGCTGGAGCATGCTTTGCTCCCAGAAGCACTGACGTTACTGCACAAGCCTTGGCTGGTTGAGGACATTTTGCAAGAACTGGTTCCTCGCCTCCCAAACCTGCATTTCCCTCCTTTAGGCCCACATCCTGTATTGCTGCCTCTGCAGAGCCCACAGCTTCAAACATATTTGTGCAGCTTCCCTGTGCAGGAGCAGTCTGCTCCAGGCTTTTCTGAGGCCCTCCTGCAAGGTTGGGTTGCCCTTTTCAGGTTTCTGCAGTGCCTCTTCAACAGGGACTGAAGTTAAAGCAGAACAGGGCAGCAAATATGCCACTGCCTGTTGCTCTCTGAGATGCCAAAGGGAACCACAGTGGCCGCAGGGATGTTTCAGCCTCAGGGATCCTGAGGTGGCCCAACCAACCAGTCTGCCTGCTCTCCTTCCTCAGGGGAAGTCTCACAGAGCTCCCTGTTTCCCAGCTGATTTATCTACACTGGACCAACTGCTTATCTGCTAAAAGTATACCATGGAGAGGGTCCCTGTGACTCCTTGAAGCTATGGAGAATATCAGAAGACTAGTGGGAAATTTCAGAAGCTGCAGTTCCTTCCAAAGCTGGAGATAAAATTTCCTTTTATAAGAAGGGCAGAATAAAGCGGCCACCTGATTCAGCTTTCACAGCAATATTCTAATCTGCCACAGGCATATTGTTCACTGAAAGGAAAATGGAATATAACCCACAACTGAGGTTACCAAACATATAAAGCTTTTCAGAGCAGCAGCAGCACTTCAGCTGGTAGGGGCTGCTAGTAGAAACTGAGGTTTCTTTGTTTCTTAGCAGCAGATGATTTCCTCTCCTGGGGTAATTATATAGCCTAATTGCCTGTAATAATCATCCCCACTAGAAGTGCCCTAATGCCAGCCCTTCTCCTTTTTGCACTCGTTGCTGACTTTCAGTTTCCAAGTAGCAGAAACTGACCTTACATAGTTAGAAAACACAGGTGATATTTAAGAATATATGTTTTTATTATCTAATGCCATACTTTGATGGTGTTATTGTGCCTAAACTGTTATAAAAAAAAGGACAAAAACATTAAAAGAGAAAAATTGTTAACTCTGAAATGTGAGCTATTCCTGTAACATTCATTGTCCTTCCAGTTACTTACAGTTGTCTGGAGTGTATTTTTATTTTTAACAGTTCTTTGTATTCATTCTTTTTATTAGGTTCCATTTAGATGTACTAATGCTGATCTCTGCTGTGCTGCATTACAAGTTTTAAAAGTACACCAGAAAAGTCCCTAAAAAAGTCATGTGGTATACTGTACAGTGGTAAGATGGATTAGATAACATAACATGTCTTTGTCACTACTGACTGTTGTGGTTTGTTTTAGATGATACAGTGTGTTCTTCCTTGCAGATAATGTAGAAATACCTGATCAATCATAAACACCTTTTACAGCACTCACGTGTCAAGCAATGTCGCTTGATTTTTGGACTCAGTTCAGCAAAATGTGTAACTGTACAGGTTCAAAGCAAAGGTCCATCCTGCCTAATTTTTTTTTTTTTCTGTCAGTAGTCAAGAGCAGATGTCTAGAGAAGGATATCAGAAAAGAGCAAACACTTAGGAATCTTTCCCTTGTGTGAAACTGTTAAGAAACTTGAGCTTCTGGGAATTTCTGCATCTAGCACTGTGGTACCAATATCTATTTTCAACATAAGTTTCTTAGGGGCAGAACGCTTAAAATTCAGATACTGGCAGTAGATACACAGTAAGTGCACAGGCAGGTCAAAATTGTACCAAAAAGGTCCCTGAAGAAGGACTGTATCTCCAGAAGTACAGACAAAGAGAGTTCCCAGGTGAAGTGCTTAAAGATGTCTGAGAAGAATGTTGCTCAGCTCCATGCAGTCTGCTTCTGTAAATCCTCTCTTCATCAGTATGGTGGAAGGTGAAGTTGAATATTCTGTTTGGTTTTGAAGGCAGAGATATCATTGCAAAGGTTCAATGATCATGTCAATGAGAATGCCATTTCCATGAGAGGATTGTAAGCCTTCACTGTTAATTTTGTCTGGAAGAAAGGCATTTTATTCTGATTAAGTAATATTTTAGGACTCAGAAAGGCCTATACTGCTTACTAAAGAAAAAATAATGTAGTTCAATGTATGCTCTTGATAGTAGTACTTCGATAGTTATTTAATGCCAGTTTTTGCACCTGAAGTAAAAAAAAAAATAAAAATGCAGCCATAATTGCCTTATTAATCCATGGATGAGTAATAAGGTTCAGTGGTATCTGATTAATGAAGACCCACTTCATTGTAACTTCAACGATGGGAAGAAAAACAGATGGATTTTATTTGGAGGAACATCTTTGATGAAAAACTATAGCCAGTAATCCTTCAAAGATATGGGAAATGAAGTTCTACATGTAGGTTAAGAAAAACGTTTTCTGGTGTGATTGGCCGGGAATACTCTCTGTGAAAAGCTGCATACCATGACAAGGATATGCAAAGAAGAGGTACAAGTTCCTTGCAATTTGGAAATGTAACAAAAATAGGAGATGTCAGATCTTGAGGTCCATGTGCCAGCCCAGGTGCTTTCCAGTGTCATCTAATTTCATCAGCTAGAGACTTGTACTGCCTTACCCGAAAAGTCACCCTCGCAGGGTGATCAGGCTGGCTCTTAGCCTCCTTTGCCTACTGAATTGTCTCAATGTATATGGCTATATCCAGATAAGCATCAGGTTCTCTGATAGTGATAGGATGGAGGTCAGGGGAGACTTTAAAGGCAAAGGTTGCGACTTGTTTTCTGAATTTGGAACTTAATCTGTGGGCTTGGGCGAAGATGCAGGAAGGCAGCCATTGTCTGAAACCAAAATTAGGGTTGTTTTGGTTTGATTTTTTTTTTTTTTTTTTTCAGAAAAATGCCATGTCTATTACTTTTCAAGAAATGCTTTTATCTTTAGATGTTTGGCTAAGACAGTATTACTTTATAGAGCCTTGGTGTGGGTGAGTAAGCAGGGAATCCTGAGTATTCAGGAATCCTAAGCTGAGGAGCCAACAGCTGACAAATTATGTCAAATAAAGCTGAGTAAAGCTGAAGGGTTTTTTACTCCCACCCAATGTTGCAAAGGCAACATTATTTTAAGCCCTATCACTTCACATGCACAGAAACACTAGTCATTGCTATGTGTCTTGAAGAGAGATGTGGATGAAACTGCATAAAAGTTAACTCTAAATTAGCCCTTTCTCTGAGGAGTGTCAGTCTTTTATTGTCACTAATTCCCCCAAAAGAGAAACACTCTTGCCCTTTCTCCAAGAAGATTTCATTGCTTGACCATCATTTTTTGGGTGTAAACAGAACAGTGTTGTAACAGTTTGGGTGTAAAATGTCTGGACATTTGAAACCATGAATTTTTGCATCTCCCTGAGAGAACCAGAAAATCCAGAACAGTTTAGGAGAACCTCCCCTCTGCATATGGTGTTTATGAATGTATTAATATAGCAGGATATTATTACAGAGTGAAAAGTCAGAGAGAAAGAGCAGCCATTGAAAGCAGTTTTGCAAACTGCTATCCTGACATAATTCACAGAGATTGTGTTGCTGCTGGAAAAGGAGTGATGCTATGTTTAACTTTAATAGGAAACTGTAAACAACAGGCCAAACCGCTGTGGTGGTAGCTCTGTCCAATTCATTGTGATGAGATGAGAGTTAAATTTGTCACTTTGTCATAGCCTCCCTTGGGAAGCTACATGTCTGCTTCAAAGTCCTTCAAGATTTATCTCACCCTTGACTTTCTTTGCTATTTCCACGATAATGAGAATTGTGACCTCCAGACTGCTTTATAAACATCATGCCGGTGCAGCCCATATTGCTGAAGGATCTGAAACACAGAGTACCTGTGCTTAGCTGGATGATGTGCTAGCTTTTGGTAGATGTGGTCATGGTACAGCCAAGATACATCTGTTTGATTGGTAGGATGACAAAAAATCTCACCATGTGTTACCTTATGGTTTAATTGTCTTGGGCCTTACTTAGCTGCCCCTCCTGGAAAATGTTTCTGTATTTACTTTTGATACATGCTTTTAATTACAGAGAGCACCTAGACCTTCATGTTGATATATTAGATTCTCTTATTGAGCCATCGTGTGCAGCTCCCTCCAAAAAACACGTCAGCACAAGAAAACTCACCTTCATTGGCAGCTACTGATTTTTCTATACATGTGAAAGATGGATTAGGGAAGTGGGTTTCTGATTCTACAGGTGAACCTATACACATATGTTTTGTAGGGAAAGAAATACTGGTTTTCCAACACTTATGGTCTGCCTTTTCTACTTTAATGAGGTTGCACTGTGCGCTCTTACAGTTTTTCAAGCATGCATGAGGGACTGAAACTCAGCACGGCATCTGTGCTGGGTACTCTGCATTCCTGCACAGTTACCTCAGCTGCTGTCCTCTCTCTCTCTCCTCAGCCAGGGTGATTAGCCAACAAGTGTATCTATCTTGTAAGCATGTGGGTTATTGCTCCAACTATGCATGCTCACCCACACTCACAGTCATGCAGGCTGAAAAAGCCAAAGGCATGTTTTGCTGGCATGGCAGTAATGCAGTCAAAATTAAAAATTAAACAGAGAAGAAACAAAACTGAAGCATAACCACTGTGTATGTGATTGCAGTTCACAATTTTTCTCGAAGAGCCTGTGAGCTCTTTAATAGATGTGACCCTGGCAAGATAAAACAACAATGAAGTTTTGGAAGCTATTTATCTATAAAATTACGGGTTATTTACCCTTCACAAGAAAAAAGTGTAGGGCAGACCTGTTACATGTGCTGTATAAAGTGTGACATCTGAGGACTGAGGATGAGCACAGCTGGTAAGTAAGCAGGGAATGCTGAGTATTCAGGGAGCCAACAGCTGACAAAAGTATGTCAGATAAAGCTGAGTAAACCTGGAGGATCTTTTCCTCCCTCCAAATAATAAAACAGAGGCAATGTTACTTTGGGCCCTATTACTTACACGTACAGAAACACTAGCTAGAACTAGTCTAGTCTAGAACTACAATGGATACCAAGGGTGACCAGTGGAGACTGGCAGCCAGGGTGAGCCACTCAGCTGTGAAGTGATGCTCCTTTGCAGAGATGTCTTTAAACTGCAGTATGCTGGAAAGCTTAGTCTCATGGTTACAGGAGGTTTTGTACTTTATTCCCTTATTCCAACATTGTTTTGGAGGGTCTATCTCTGTCAGAATTTCCCTCTGCCCCATCCAGTTGGACCTGGGTGTGGAGGGGAAGAACAAAAAAAGCTGTGTGGAAAACAACTTTTTCTCTTCCCTGGACCATGTGTTTCTGTGGTTGGCAGAATCCAGGAGTCACTGTTTCCCACAGGAGCTGAGCAGACCCGTGGTGCTGGGATCAGAGCAGCCCGGGGCTGCCCCTACACATGCCACATGGGATTGCTGCCACTGCTGCTCACTTGCCATTCGCTCACCACGTGGAACCACTGGCCACACTGGCAGCAAGCAACAAGGACCCTCTGGACTAACACTGCTGCTATAGTCAAGAGCTGAACCTGACTGGGTGACACAGTGGCAGTTTGATTGTGCAACTCCTTGTGAACAATACATGAACAATACAGTTTTCCTAGTTTTTTGTTTTTGCCTGTTTCCACAACTTNATTTTTTGCAATTTTTTTTTTTTTTTTTTTTTTTTTTTTTTTTTTTTTTTTTTTTTTGATTGGGTTGAGGGGTGTGTTTGGCAGGGAAGACACTGCCATTTTTTTGCCTTTGTTCCAAGGGGGCCACGTGGGTGGTAAATTCCCCTGTTTGTGAGTAAGCCATTTCCTTTGTGTCTTTGTGGTTGCTGCCATTTCCTTGTCAGTAAATTGTTATTTTTTCACTTATACCTCCTCGCATTTTGTCACTCCATATTGGTGGGGAATAAAAGGGGACGGAGTTCATTTTATTGGAGTTCCCGCCCCAATATTTGTCTTTAAACCAAGACAGTTAACAGTCTTTGTCTTCTTCGTCATCTTTCTTTCTTCTTCCTTCTTCTTCTTTCCTCTTTCCACTTCTTTCCTCTTCTTTCTTCTTTCCACTTCTTTCCTCTTCTTTCCTCTTCTTTCCTCTTCTTTCCTCTTCTTTCTTCTTCCACAACCAGCTGCTCAGTGGATGATGCCTGCAGGTCAAAGTCTAGAGCTGACGGTAGTTTTTTCATCTCTGGTTTTGAAGCCTTGCATCAGTTAAACTGGACCATGGAAAAGAACTAAACCTTTTGCCTTTAAGAAAAGACTGGTGAGTCTGCAGCTATTTTTAGTATGGGGCAGGTTCATTATTTCATCTTAAAGAAGGAGAAATGAGGAAAGTAGCTTCTTTATGTTCTGTCTTTTGACACAGTGAGGTGCATGGCATCGTAAATTTTAAACTAGTTTGTGGAGGGGAAAAGCAGTACTGGATGTAGTTAGAAATTAATTTTGTCTGTGTGTTTACTTCACTTTAGAAAGACAGCCAAACTGAGAACCAGGACATCTTTCCCAAGCATTGTAAGCCTACGGTATTTCTAATATTTCTTTAAGATTTCATTGTAAAAATACATTGGAATTATAAGGGTACTGCTACAGAGAAACTAGTTGCTTTAAAAAAAAAAAAAGAAAAAAGGAGGAATTGTAAAACTAACTGTGCATCACTGGAGGAAATCAGACAACAGAAAACCACTTCTGCTCTAGGGATGCTGTGCCTCACAAAGGAAAGAAGAGCAAAGGACACCTAATTTGCATTTTACTAAGGAGAAGTTTTTGAGGAAGATTTTAATTCTGTATATAGCAAAAATCCTCAGGGAGTATGAAGTTGATTTCTAAAACTGACTACAAATATTTTCTAGGAGTTATTTACTAGTAAAAAGTGCATATATAATGCAAGTTGAAAGCACTATGAACTTGGCAGTAATGTATCTGAAAATGTTCACTTGAGACACATCCCTGCCTGCGCACTTACTGTGTATCTACTGCCCCTCCCCCACTGCTTCGGAAAAGACTCCATGAAGCAATTCTAGTGAGAAAAGTAACTTAATTTTGCAACAAACTCCTGTCTCCTTTTCCTGTGAAGGAGAGGCTGGTCCACAGTTACTATATGTTGAAAGGACATATGAAGCCAATAGGATAAGTGTACTGAGTCTCATTTCCACAACCCAGGGCTTTGGACACTTGTCCCAGTCTTGGCAATGTGCAGGATGCTAGGATGAGAATGTCCTGAGTCTGTGGTCCTGAGTCTGAGGATGTGGCCTTTTTCTCCCTTCTCAGCACTGGTGAGGCCGCTGCTTGAGTCCTGAGTCCTGCACATGAAGGATACCAATAACTTGGAGCAAGTCCAGGCATAGAGGGGACTGGAGTACTTGATCAACTGCCCCTGTCAATTCCCTAATGTTCAGATGTAGTGGTGATGGGCTCAAGAGGATGAGAGGCAAACTGCCACAAATTTCAGCACAGAAAATTGGAAAAAGCTATAAAAAAAATCAGGTTTTCCCTGGTGGGTGTTGAATACCAGGGGAGGCTGTTATTGCCATCCCTGGAGATACTCAAAACCTGACAGGAAATGATCCTAGTCTCACCTTAGAGTTTATAAACCCCTCTTTGAGAAGAAGGGTGGACTGAGTGGCTTTCTTGTGAAGTAAACCTTTCAAATCAAAGTTCTGCCATTTTTTTTAACCTGTAAATTATCCATTACCCTTCATATTCTGCAGGTGCTGCCAAGCCATACTTATTTTTTGGCCTTGATATCCAAGGGAGATTCAGCTGATCACTAATCAGAATGGACAGAAGAGAAAAGCCTTGTTAGATCACATCCTCCTTTACCAGACTCCTGGGGTTGCCATGAATTAATTCACTCTTTCATCTTAGTTCCCAGCTGGCTCACAAAGACATTTTTAAGGCCAGAGAAACACAAATCAGCCCTCAGTGTCACTAGGATCAGGTATCAGAGCTTGGTAATAGAAGTAGGTGGCCAAGCATTTGAAAATTTATTTCAGGTGTGTACCCATGAAGGATATGCTTCTCCTGGCTTTTGCTGCTTTCACCTGCTGGGTGACTGGAGAGTGTTTCTGGTGAAGAGCCTGCAATGCCTGGTCTGCAGATGTTCAGAGAGCATTCCACACTGCTTTTGTCTCCTGCTGCAGTCAGTGACTGGGTCTACATGTGCAAAAACCACTGAGAGTCTTTTGTGCCCTAAGCATTCCTGTCTGATTAAAGACATCCTGGCCTCAAACGAAATCCATATTCGTGCTATGCTGTTTTGATCAGTGCTTTGTCCTCCCTGCCTTGACACTGTCCCCTAATGCTGGCTCTTGTCAATGCTTGTCTGGCTACAGAACACACTTCACTTGGCAGAGCCCCTGCAAATGCAGATACAGAACTTTTGCAAAGCTCCTACTCCACCTTCCTTTCTCGTTCTCCTTTTGCAGAGGCATGCCTTACTCCAAAATTATTTTAAATTTTCATGGATGCTATCAGTCCCAGAGAGTGCAGGGATGTTCATGTTACGTGCTGTAGACTGGAGTTCTCAAAATGCGCTCAAAAAGCTGCTCTGTGTATTGCCTTCTTGAGCTATGTTGGTCCATTACACCAGTTTTTATTTGTCTCATTACAACACTAGACTCAACTGCACTGCTCTGTACTTATTTATAGGTAGGAAATGAGCTCAGGTTACTCACTTTTTCAGCAGCAAGGCACACCTGGCTGTGATATAACTGGACAAATCATAAAAAGTGATGTGTATAAATTTTTTTGCGAATAAATTCAGACAGAGGTATTTTGACATAGTTCAAAAAGATATCTGTATCTCTCAAATGTCAGGCAGATAGGTAAGTCTCTTGCAGTGCTCTCCTTCAATCCTTGGTCAGGTGCTGCATCATTCTCTGTGGCTGCGTTCATCTTCTTTAAAAATTAGCAATCATGTAATCACAGAACAAAGACATCCAACATATTTAAGGTGCCTGTTTGCGATAGTAAATAGTTTATGTAAATAATCTATGGGCAATGAAAAGCTAAGTCTTGATAAAATGAACCCTTTACCAAATACTTCTGAATTACTAAGATGTTACAAGAAGATAAGTTCAAATCATAAACAGGGCACACTGCTAAACTTGCAATGTGCTTTACTGAGAGTAAAATGAAATCTCTCCATCTCAGTGAAGAACATATCTGTAGAGGACAACAAAAGCACAGCAAAATCATGGATTTAATGTTTTTCTTCTGTGACAAGTTACTGAATTTTGCTCACTACTACTGTGTGTATATGGATTTAATTGCTATTTCATTTACAGTAAATTACAGGAGTTCAGAGTATATTCTTCTATGATTCCTCTCTCCCACATTTCCAAAAATGACCACATTTCCTTGTTATCAAAAAGCCTTTCAGGTTTCCAGAGTAGCATGTCATACTGGAAACTTTGCAGCTTTGATTTTCAGTTCTAGAGCACTGTTTGGGGTCTTTTTTTCTGTCCTGGATCATAATCCTAAGAGTGAGAATGGCACATAGAGAAGTATGAATTGACAGTGCTTACATGCTGTCAGACATGCAAGAAAATACTCCTGGCAGGAGCATCAAGAAAACAGATTTCTTTGCAGTTCTGGCCTATGCTCTCTGTGTCCTACTTAAACAGCTTGAACCTATGCAGGAATATCTCTACTATGGTGTTCTTGAAGGTGAGAGACTTATAGGATTATAAAGGATTGTATCTTAAAATTGAGATTTACTCAGTTCAGGTGGCCAGTAGAAGCCTATTTGTGATATGCATTCTGCTTAAACACTTAAAAAAAATCATCTAATTGCCATTAAAGTGGTACACAGACATAAAGCAATCCTCTGAAAGCTGTAAGCATGAAGAAGGGCAGGTGCAAAGGAAGGATTTCTGGTGTAATGTTGCACTGATTTTTCTGTCTTGCTGTTGTGTCATTGCTGACCCATCTTTGGATCAGAGGTGAAAAAACATGGGATGTGGAAAGCCTGCTCTGGAGTCGGCTCCCTCCTTTTTCCTGCTGGTATTTTCTGTGGGACAAGTAGAAGCATGTTTTCACATTCAGTCTAGCTTCTCTGACTCACTGTGAAAGCTGATGGAGAGTGCAGAGCTGCTCCATTGCCTCAGGGGAGCTGCCCCAAAGCCAGCCCAGCCAAAGCCCCCTTTCCTTGCAGCAGCAGCAGCAGCAGCAGCAGCAGCAGCAGCAGTAGCAGCCTCTTGCACAGGCAGCTGTGACCCTTGGCAGCAGGCACTGCAGTGAGAGCACAGTCCTTCAGAAACAAAAAGGCAGTCACATGCACAGAATAATGCATAAACAAGCTCTGCAACTACCTAGCTGACTCCCTTCCCCAAAGCTAAGTATAAATACATATTAGAGCAAAGCTGGACTGGTAGCTTGGTTATTTTTTCCGTGCTTTGGCCAGAGTGGCAGCTCCATTTGGACCCTATGTCCTCAATGTTCCTGCCGTCAGTCATTAGGCTGGAGTCTTGAAACAAGTGGCAAGCTGTACGAAGAGCTGGCAGTTTCTTCCCCTTGATATTGTTATTTCAATCCTGGCTACTTTTCCTGAGGAACTTTCCCTTCAAATGGGTGTCTGAGATGTGATGGCTGAACGTATCAACAGTAAAGTATATATACAGGTGTGCACTCATAGGTATCCAAAAGGCATTTGAGCCAGAGATATGTAGAAAATGTTTTTCAGCCATATTGGGCTTGTATGAGAATTGCTAGGACTAAAATTTTTCTCTTCTCTTTGACAAATTTACTTTTGTGAAGGTAACTATATCTTCTATAAGTTTTATCTTCCTTTGTGATTTCCTTAGCCTTGTTTGTAAGAAAGACCTCCCATAGCTTGAATTTTACATTTCAAAAAGCATTCATCAGAACCCAGAGTGTAACCTGGTATTTCCAGAAGAGATGCACTTGGTGCCTAGATTTCACTGTATGAGGAGACAACACAAAACAAGGCAAGCAAGGGCTCATTGTGGTGGCACTAGAGCAGAAGGTCCCAGCTCCTTGTACAGTAGCTGGTGTTGGGCAACCCCAATTGCCCCCTGCTGCATGCCTGACCTAGCTGCACGAATCTGAGACTGTCGGGGCACCAAAACTGTGTGTGTGAGGCTGTCAGGCAAGCTACAGAGCCATTTGTATACTTCTCTTTTCTACCTTCATCTCCCCATGCTGTCCTGATCCTCCAGGTAGCTTGGAAAGCATCTCAGCATCCCCCATGAATGATCAGTACTGCCCTTTCCAGCATATGCAAGGACAGAGCTTCTGATCTGTGCAAAGGATGACATGGTGCTACAAAAGTAGGTTGAGGATTAGGCCAACTGGATGTTCACCAAGGACTTCACCAACAGACACACTATTTCTTCTCTTTAGAGTCTGTCTGCCAGGGGAGCAGCTGTATTCGAAGTGTGCCTTCTGCTAAATTCAAGACCTTGTGCATAACCTAATCATTAATTAGTACCTTTATTTGTAACCCTCAGAGCATGACACATCTGACCTCTTTCCAGCTCTTTATAACTCCAGTGGAGTGGCTGGGGCACACTGCTGGAAGAGTGAGTGAAGGCTCTCCTTTCCACCTGCCAGCCCAGCTGCTGCACACTGATGCCCGGGGCAGCAGAACAGCTGATTGCCAGGCTGCTTGTGTGCAGGATGAAAACTCATCTTCTCTGTGCTGCCAGCACAGCAGCGGGTGCGGGGGACACAGATGAAAACCCCCATGGATATTCCTGCCTCGGGGAGGTCCTGGGAGGTGCTGGGAGGAGCCTGGCAATGAGTGTTGCCTGTCTGTGTGTTCTTGTCTTCAGAGCTGATGGAAACTTATCCAGCAGCTAGTGTTTGAGCCTGTGCACCCATCTAGATTCACTTGTGGTGGCTGACAGGGGATACACTGTCTGGACAAATGTCTTCAAGCATAATTCTCCCTAAAGTCAATTTAGAAAAGCTTGCACTGACTCTTAGCAGGCATACAGTCACACCTACTGTCAGCTCCTCTTCCAGACATCCTTATAATGCTGAAAGACTGCTGAGGGCAATGCAGACTAGGAGCCTTCAGAATCTGTTTGAGTGGCCTGCAAAACCAAGTACCAGGGGCAAAACTCTGTCCTGCCAATGAAGCTAGGAACGAGTTAATAGCGCAGGCTTCCTTTCCTGCATTTTGTCTATGGGCTTAGTAGGGAGTGGAAACAGCTCCAGTGGTGTGCAAACTGGTCCCTATTGGTTGGCCCATTTGCAGAAGGAGCTCAGACAAGAAGAAGGGGAAGGTGATCTTTAGAAGTCAGGTTTTGATAGATGTAAATACAAGAAAGAGGGGTTGGGGGTTTAGAGGGGTGGGGAGGCTGGAGAAGGGGAAGAAAGGGATAGAGACAATGGGTCTTATTTTCATTACAGTATGAAGAATGAGCGTAATGAGTGACACAGTTCATAAGTCAATATGGTACCTAAAGGGTTGTTCAGACTTTTGTTTTGCTTAATTGTTCACATCCTGGACTTGAGACTTTGTACTTGCGGGAACAGCAGGGATCCCAATTCTACATATTCTGTGGGAACATAAACAAGAAATGAATCACATATTTTATTGGAACATAACAGCATCTAAGTAGACATTCAGTAGACTTTCTTAACACAGTTATTTTTATCACTTATTTTCTGTCTGCTGGAAACCAGTAGTATTCCAGGAGAAGGTTGTATCTGAAAATTTGATTTTTTGGTTTGGTTATCAAACTCCCAGAGAAATTCAAGACTGACCTAAACTGAAAATCTCTTTTCTTGCAGAAATTATAACCCAAGAAATGTCTCTTTTAGGTAAAGCAAAAACCAGTTTCAGACCCAAAATATCTCCACCTTGGGGATTTTCTAATGAGACCACAAAAATGAATGTCTAGAAATATTCACAAACACAATAGACTTATATTTCCCATGTCCCCAGTGAATACTTGATTCAAGGTTATTTTTGGCTGTTCTTCATCATGCTGTCTCTGTCTCTTCTATCAAACCCAGTTATTCTTGCATGTAGCTCTTTCATACATGCCTTGCTTGCTACACATTCAAAGCCTTAGTTGCTAAGGTACACAGTGTTTCAGGATCACAACATAGTACTGGTTAAAAATCAAATCTCCACACACTGTGTACTTTTGATTATCCATTTGATCAAATAATTATTAAAGGGTTTTGGAAAGGCAGTGTAATGAAAGACTGACATTGTTACAGCCACTTGTTGGCAGAAGGTGCAGGTGAACAGGTCAGTTTGCATAGTTGAGAAATGTATTAAGTGCAGGTACCTAAAATTTCCTTAAGTGAGCTCAACCAGCACAGCAAAAGGTCCATCAGCAGCTACATGGGATCAACCTACACAGGGCTTTATCTCTTTCTGGCATGCAGCAAAAGGATATTTTTTGTTCATCTATTCAGATCTGGGAGCTTGAGGAGCATCACTGGTTTCACCATGTTTTCAGGCACAGGAGTAGGACTTTAAATCCTAGTCTTAGTACAGTACATGTCTATATCAGGCATGCTCATAAACCTCATTAACACCCCTTGCTCAAACTGAGAGAGGTTAAATGAATGCTCATGTATTTGGAAGATCAAAGCCTCTCTTTGTAAACTGTTTGAGATGAGAATTGTATCATATCCTGTATTTCAAGAAGATCGGTACTTACTACGCTTCCCTCTTTTGGAATACTAACAGTGTTGTCTGGTTTTGATTCGGATAATGCTGCCACCTCTTTCTACTTAGAGAGCTGATGTAACCTACAATGTGGTTTCCACTGTAAATGATTATTGTTACAATCTCTGAATGCATGTTTTGCTAATACGCATCTCAAAAATTCATAGATTCTGAAAGTATCCCAAATGTCCCTCTCAGCCAAGTAGTCTGCAAACATGGTCTTGAGAAACAAGGTGCAAAGAAAGAATTTATTCCCTTCCTCGAATGGGTGGTGTGGATACTGTTGGGAGTTGCTGCCCAGCTTCTGCCACAAACTGGTGTTACCAACTTCACTTTTCTGATAACAGCATCCCCATTCATGTTTTCTGGTTTCTTTGGGGCCAAAACTAGGGATAGATCATTACATATTTTGCACTTTGGCCTTGCTGCAAGGACTGTTTGACTCATTGAATGCCACCAGATCTTGATATCCTCCAACCTAATACCCCTCAACTGACATACCCAGTGAATGTGCCTTAGCTACTCTGAGCTCCTTCTTTAGCTGTCAACTGAAGGGAAACATACTTCCATGGTGCAGCTCAGATCTTAGTTGAATACCTGTCACAAGTTTCTTAACATTTTCTGTTCGTTTCAGAGATAGATGGCTATGTTGGGACATTCAGCTGTAGGCTAAGACTGGACCATCACTTCATTTTAGCCATTGACTAAGATATTTTGAATTTTACCTAGCTCCATCAAAACCAGGTCTTTGCAGATCAGCCAGATAATGCACAATGGCATGAATCCATTTCCTTGTATCTGGCTTTGATTAAAACTATCAGATCCTTCTTTCCTCTCACATCTCAGCCACCAGCATCAGGCAACACCTTCAGTGTGCGTACAGCTTTTATCACACATATATGGAAGTTAGGCTGATTTAATCTGAGACATTCACAGAGCAGTACACATCTCATTTGATGAAGTTCTGGACTATACAAAGGGATTTCCCTGAATATATTTCATTGAGAAGAATACCCAAATACGCAGAACTAGCACTCCACTATAAGCATGCTTTTGTGAACCGATGTCAATACAATCTGGTGGTAGCTCTAATTTTATTCTGCAGTGATGGTGCTTGTACAAGTCTAACGTGGAGTGGTTTCAGTTGTACATGTCTGAAAGTTGTCGGATTATTCAGACTGGGTAAAATTTATTGGTTTTATTTCTCTTTCTTCCTCCTGACACTATAGCTGTTTCTTCTGTGATTTTATAATCTGAAGTGGGGAGTGATAAAGGCTAACTAATATAGTTATGAGTTCTAAAGAAAACATCTCACAACTATCTTAGTATCTAGTATCACTGGAAATTCACCACATATTTTTGTATGAGTCTGACAGCTCTGAAAACGCCATGCACTGCAATGACTGTGCTGCCCTTAAGTTTGTTTTACTGTGTTTTGTGGCAACTGCTGAGGCCCCCTAAATATCATGACAATCCAAAAATCTGGTAGAAGATACAGAAGCTGAAAAATTTCTGTATATATTTGAGGAAAGCAGTTTTGTATGTGGAAACAATGCCTGCTTCCTGGATTTCATGTTCAGGATTTTTTGTTATCTTACACAGTGTCACAGGAGGGACACTGAACTCCGTTGATTTGGTTCCTTTAAGGAACTAACTCTAACAATGCCATGCAATGAACTGACCATGGCAATGTCATGCAAGCCGCGAGCAATGTGAAAGCATGTAAAAACACTTGGAGAAGAAAGCAAAAGGCCTTTGAAAAGGGATGTTACAACACTATGGAAAGTAGTGATTTTTCTGCAATCCCATTACTGCACAGGAAAAAAAGAAACCACTGGAGCAAAGAGAATGTTAAGGCACTGGAGCCTTGGTGCATGTTTTTCTGGTGTGGACTGAGTGACAATGTTAGCAGAGTAAGTAACAAGACACACTGCTGTCTCATTCATGTTAGCTTCCATCTCATATTAAGTTGTTTCCAAGAGGAATTCTTATTTTAACCTGTATGTATAAGCCCATAATATGCTTAAGGGAAAAATACCACCATACATCTTATCACCTACTCTCAGTTTCTATTACTCCAGATATCTGCCTTTACAAATGACCCAGCACAGAGATTGCTAACACTATTTTTTGCTGCATATCCAGCTACACGGATGCTGCACCCCTCTTGTCTGTGTAGGAACTCCATGGGTACATGAGAAAAAACATTAGGAAGTTCTCTTCAAGGCTTGGGACAAAAGCTGATTTCTCCCTCATGCAACCATTCCTGTGGTCTCCACAGTTGTTACCTGACTATTTATGGAGACAATGTAGTATTTGTTATGTGAAAAACTTGTTCTGTGATAAGTCTGATAAATGTGCCGACCCTTGCTGACAGGGTTTTTCTTTCAAGGCATTTTTGATTGTTGATGACGGAACAGATCATTATTATAACTTACACCTTGTACACTTAAGGGATGTTCTTAAGGGACAGGAAAACAAGCCAGTTTACCTGCTCTCTGGGTCAAGGAAGACTCATTTAGCCACACCCTTCTGAAGAGGTGCAAGAACATTTGCCATTTAAATATATCTCTTCTTATATGTCACGAAAATCTTGTTGGGTAGCAAAATTAGATTAATACTTTTTTACATGGAAGAGCCCAGATTTTATGGCCCTTCTAGTGCCACATTCTCACTGTCTGTTCCCACCTGACTGCCACCTCCACGTGCTGGACTTCCCTCAGCTTGTATGGTTGCTTATGGGGTGCAAATCTGTGACTACCTCAGGAGGTGAGTGTGGCCCTGATGTCTAATTCACTTCAAATGCATGTGAACAGCAGCCCACAGAGTATGGCAACAGAGAATCTGGCTGTCAGGTTGCAAGGAAGTACCACTGTTCCTGTGCACCCTTGTTGCCACAGCAAACCTCAGTGGTCTATTCCCAACCACCCCACAAGCAGGAAGGCGGGGTGATAGCGCATGCATGTGCAAACAGTTCACTGCACAGCAAGACATACGTGCTATACCAGTGATGCTAAAGTGAAGTATGAATGCAATTGCTAGTAGAAAAGGGAGGGAGAGCTGTTACAGAGATTTTGAGAGAGGGAGATAGCTGAATGCTACAGTAATGTACATGGCAGGAAATACAAACAGAGATGCCATGAACTGGTGAGGGTCAGAGGAGAAAGATGAAAATGAGAGTTCTGTAGTAGTTCCTCACATGACATTCTCATCTATTCATATAGGAAAGAGGAAGAAGAAAATAATTAGCAGCGTACTCAGTAAAGGGCCTCTGAGTCTTTTTTTAGACTTCTCTGTTAGTTTACAGTACAAGCAGGCAGCATAAAAAGTGGATGTGGTTTCAGGGAGCAGAGCTACTCCAAGCAAGAAAAGAACAATGTTTACTCAAATGCAGTGAGTGCATGACTCTGCAAGTTCACAGCACACATTTCCCAATGCCTTCAGAGCAGTGCTGTAAAACAGCACCACTTCTTTGTTGTGACCCCAGGGGGAACCTTTTCTCCTGCCACAACATAAAAAAGTATTGATTCAGGCATTGCACTGTTCTACTTCAGGGAAGTGTGAAACCAATGCTGGCATTTCTTCTCTGCAAGATCCTCGTGTTCCCTGTGAGGCTGCCTGAGATGTCATCTGCCTGCTGTGCACACCTGCAGCCCAGTGATGCTGCTCACTTCTGCCATGCACTGTCCACCTTCCCTGCTTCTCCACCCTCCTTGTCCTGCAGTTCCATGGACTCATGTAAGACATGCAGTGATGTTTTTCACTTGCTCTTGATCTTCGGAAGCAGGGAATTAGCCACAAACTGGTCAATTATTTAAAATAGAAAGCCCAGATTCAGCACTGACTTGTCATGATTCCACTCTTGCTTTTACTGAAATAAAGCAGAAACAACTTTCCAGAGGGAATGATGCTACATTTTCTCGGAAATCAGAGACTGCTCATAAAACTATGGGGCTCTTCAGGCCAAATCCAGTTTCCCATCCTTTAGGCCAACATACTTTCACTATAGATTTGAGGCTGGGGAAGGGAACAAGATATAAAAGAAAGAAAGGGATTTTGATATCAGCTATGTGTGGCAGGAGTAGTAATGTAGAGATGAAGCACAGTACCCATTTTGGTGAGGGGCTATTTTCTGTGCAGCAGTTGAGCTTTCTCCTCTTGCTTTACCGATTCATGCATGGTCCAGCCCTTCAGAGTTATCCCAGAGTCAGTCCTTTGTGAAAGGTTGTGCTCTTTATTTATTCTTCCCCATCAGCAAAGCATAAAGGGCAAGGTTTGCATATTTTTCCCCCACTGGTTTCCTGCTCTCCCAGCGCTGTATTCTGTGCTGCTTCTGGCAGGACATCATGTTATTGCTACAGCAGACAAATGCAAACTCCCCTGCATAACTCTTTATCACTTAATCATGTTGAGTACCGTCAGCATTTGTGAAGGGCCCTGAGAAATCATATTTACATTTATTAGCCTCCACCCATTTGGAAAAGGTTTGAGTCTGACTTTACCTGTTGGTGGATACAGAGTTATACTCTGTATTTCCCTCTACTCTTGCGCTCTGGCGAAGTCTTAAATAGTCTCTCCCTGTGCCAAAGACAAAACTCCCTCCAGGCAAAATGCTGTGGCCAAGGGATAAGGGTGGTGTGCTGGTGCGGAACAGGAGAGGTGGTGAGGGAAAGGAGGTGGAATAGGGACGGGGAGTGGGAATAAGTTAGGATGGTATCTTGATAGCTAGAGGACAGTAACAGTTCTTTCAAAGGACAGCTTCTTATTCCTTGGCACAGAGTGCTTATAAATAAAACCTCAACAGCAGCAATGCTTGCAGGGAGAAAACAGCTTCCTACCTCCCACACTCACTAATGACTAGGACAGCATCTAGTTAGGATATTCAGCTCAGCTTTTGCTCATCTAACACTGTACAGCCCTGTTTATGTACAAACTGTCCTTGCTGTTGCTTTCTCTTTAGAGCAAAAGAGGTTTCAGACAGCTGAGGGAAACGACAGAAGTAATACTGTGAAAATTGCACAATTTGCCCCGTTGTTTATCCATTCACTCTAGATCCCTGTGGAAACAACACCTGCTGATGATCATGAGAGGAAGAAAACAAATCTTGGTTTCCCTTTCTGCAGGCACCCAAGGAAACCGGCACTTGTTCTGTAACATGCTGCAAAACAACCCTCTGCAATTACAGAAGGCACTGGCCACAGACACTGTACAGCTCAGGGTGTTGGGACAGCAAGGCCATCATAATTCACTTCCAAGTAATTGTTTCCAGTACTGACTTATCAGGCACAAAATGCATTTCAAGAGCTGGAATTCAGAATACAAAGGACTCTCTCCAAGTATTTGTTTTCTTCATTAAAGCAGTCTCAGTTTAGCACTCTGGCATTGGGCAGTAGGTGCTGAACCCACTGTGTAAGTTGCGTGATTACCGTATGTGGGAGCTGTTTGTAAATGTGAATTTGGAGGTTAATTGCTCGGTAGCTACAGCAGCATCCTTTGAAGTTCTGGAGCATTAACTGTAAAAGCTGCCACTTTGCCCACTCCAAATGTCTGTCTAACTCTGTGTTGAATTGCAAGTGTTTGGATCAGGCCTTTATGCCCACACAAGGCTTATCAAACCAGGTGGATGGGGAAGGGAGGCACCCATGGTTCTGGCTCCCACCTGCCTGGGGAAAGCAGGCAAGCAGCTGTAGGGAGGGAGGCAGAACAGTTTTCAAGAAGCCTTGATCAAGCAAATATCTCTTAGGCTTGAGTATACTCATACAGACCTTGAATTCACCAAATCAGTTCTAATAGAAAAAAACCCCCAGATATAAGAATTGTAACCTGACACTCAGTTTAGCCAGTGTTCTTTATAAAATCCAGAGAGATGATCAATCAACTTCTCAGGGCCTTAACAGCATGATTTTGTCACCTTCACAAGATACGTTTTGCAAGGAATCTTTTTAAGCTGAACTGTGATGTTCACTAGAGTGCAGGTGCACAGGCTGATTTTATGGCTGCACAGACATGGATATTTACAGATGTGAGATTATTGAAAGATCACCTGTGGGTATTTGTTCATGTTGTAAAATGGCACAACTGTTCATGGAATGATTCATTTAAAAACATGTGTGGAAACCTTTTTGAAAATATAGTTACATGCAAATCCCACTAACGTTACGGATGATTCTGTCCTCAGTTATGGAGGATTCTGTTCTCAGTTATGGAGGAATAAGTACGTCTTTAGATGCACAGATTGACTGGCAGACAAAGTGCAAGGAGGATCATTGAATCATTCTCCAGAATCATAGAACCAACCCAGAATGGTGTGGGTTGGAAGGGACCTTAAAGTTCATCAAGTTCCCCTGCAGTGAACAGGGATGCCACACACTTGATCAGGTTGCTCAGAGTCCCATCCAACCTGGTCTTGAACACTTCCAGGGATGGGGCTTTCACAACATCTCTGGGCAACCTGTTCTGGTGCATAGCCATGTTCTGAGTAAAGAATTTCTTCCTAACATCTAATCTACAAGTCCCCTCCTTCGGTTTAAAACCACTGTCCCTTGTCCTGTCGCTATCTGACCATATAAAAAGTCCCTCCTCTTCCTTTTCATAAGTCCCCTTTAGGTATTGGAAGGCCATAATTAGGTCTTTCTGAAGCCTTTTCTTTCTCCATATAGAATAGCTCCAGGCCTTTCAGCCTGTCTTAATACAAGAGGTGCTCCATCCCTCTGATCATCTTTGTGGCCTCCTCTGGATCCACTCTATCAGGTCCATGTCCTTCTTGTACTGAGGAACCCAGAGCTGGACACAGGACTACAGGTAGGATCTCCCAAGGGCAGAGTAAAGGGGCAGAATCACATTGCTTGGCCTTCTGGCCACACTGCTCTTGATGCAGTCCAGGAGATGATTGGCTGGCTCACACCAGCTTTTCATCCATGAGAAACCCCCAGTTCTCCTCTGCAGGGCTGCTCTCAATGACTTCCTCTCCCAGACTGTGATCATGTCTGAGATTGTCCTGACCCAGGTGCAGTTCTTTACAGCTGGACTAACTCAGCTGGTTAGAGCATGGTTTTAGCAATGCCAGGGTCACAGCTGTGATCCCTGTATGGGTGATTCACTTAAGGCTTGGACTCAATGAGCCTTATGAGTCCCTTTCAACTCAGAATATTCTGTGATTCTGATGTTAGTTGAACTTTTTGGGGTTCTCATGGGCACACTTCTCATGTTTGTCCAGGTTCCAAAGTACATATCCTTTAGAAAGTGGCTTTATTTCTACAAGCTGTGATTCATAGGACATTCTTTTCCTGAAAGTGAGTAGTCTACTCATCCTGCAAATGGATTGAGGGTACTTGTGGCTTTCGCCCTAAGAAGGTGGTAGGAGCACAACTTGACATTTGGTAACTGGGCTCAGGATAAATTTACCTCCTTTTGTCTCACATAGAGAGGATGAAACACAAGAACATGGTAAACACTGTCTCAAATGAGGTTTTGTATAGTAAGATTGTATTTCTGGCTTTAGAGTATACTTACCGCAGGTAGAAATGAAATGGGCCTTATTTCTCCCCATGAACAGCCTCATGAAAAAGCCTGACATGTTGATCTGATTGCCTTGTTAGAGGTCGCATTGGGTCAAGGTAACCTTTTTTTGACAAAACACTTTTTAAAGTCCTTGGCAGTGCGTGATCTCCTTCAGTCCAGTGCCCTGGGACTGTAGTTTTTTAAAAAAGGAAACACCATGTCCCATAAACAAGAAGATATGTGAAAGGTGTGCCTTCATCTGCAGTCACTGCTCCCAGAGTTGCAAGTGCAAACATTTTCCGGCACAAATGAAGACTTCAAACAGGGATTTGTTTGTAGGAGCACCTAAGAGGCACATAGGCCTATGGTCACTTTGGTTAGAAGCTCCCTGTAGAACTTAATTCCTGTGAATCAAACCATAAAAGCTTTATTTAAGTTTTTCAAGTTGTGTGAACAATAGTATGACCTAAGCACTTCTCAGAACTTTTAAGGTGTGCTGTGTGCTGTGTGCATCTGTGCACAAACACATTTGCATGAGGTCTTTGCTTTTACTCCATGTTTTCAAAGAGAAACTGCAGAGCTGTGAGATGTGGCTCACTTCCTGTATCTTCAGCATTTTACACTTTGGTCTCCATAAGGGTGCTGTACAGTATATCTGTACAGTCACAGCATTGCACCCCTGGCAGCTAGCACTTCTGTCAGAGCTCACAGGCTAAAATACATTGCCAAAAGTGCAGCATAACCCCATGTACCAGGTCTCTTCCTCAGAGAGACACTCTGTGTTGACAGAACTGGTATGTGTGTTGACTTTGCTTTGCCTCTTGTGTTTGCTGGCATTTAGGAGTATGCTGTAGGGTGACAGAGCAAAGCTGCTGTCACTGGAAGCATGAACTTGCCCACAGTAAAGGACAGAGAGCCTTGTACTGGGAACACGGTGTCAGAGCCAGATGGTTATTTTTTTACTATTCCCCTTGCTCCACGTGTTTCCAGTGGCAATCAAAGTGTTTGCACTTCAGGCCCTCCAATCTCACTATTCAGGGAATTAATGTTGACATGAAATGATAAGATGGGGGAATGTGAGTACAAGGCTGTTACTAAAAGGCCAGCAGCCTACAGCTCCTGGCAGTGGTGGTTTGTTACTACACACAGCAATAAACATCCTGGTTTCACAACAGAAAGATGGAAAGACCTTCAGGGACCGGTCTCAAATGTGCTTGAAAACCAACTAAGTGCATTGCTGCAAACATGCAGTAAAAAATCTCCTGTGACAAAACTGCAACAATTTCTGACTCACTACTTGTTAAATTGTCCAGCTTTCTGCAGCAGGTTTAACTCCCTTTGACAGCTAGATTCTTCCTTGCACAAGCTTTGTCTTTATGCAGAAAATGGTACATTCCATGCCTGGAGTGTCAGCTGGTTGCAGAGCAAGGCATTTTATGGCTCTGTCTTTTTTTCTCTCAATTTTCTGACATGCTTTGCAAATGGGAAGCAGTAAATTTCAGAATCACTGGGACGGGTGAATGCCACTGACCTTGGCACAGACCAAATGCAGATGCATATATCAAAGTTTTGGTTTCCCATACTGCATCTGATTGTGAAACTAAATCTGCCTGTTTGCACAAGTTTTTAAATTATTGTGGTAGTTGAGGATGAGTTGTATGATCATTTGCTTCTGCCTGGATAACTAGAAATTATTTTTTGTCTTTCCTTGGAGTAGGTACCATGACTGTCAACAAATTCATACAAATCTGGTCTCTCAGCTCTCAGAAGTTTTTATCTGAGAATTAAGTCCTTCCATTGTCTGCTTCTATGGGTGTGGAAGAGCTGTGTTTGCAATTGAAAGGTTAGAGCTGACCATGTCTATATCTGCACAAATGTACCTGACTCAGAGATGTGCTTCTTGGCTGGGTCTGAGTTCAGACGCCAGAGAGTGTTCATGACTTACCCTGTCATTGAGCCTCATTCAGCTGTGATCTCTTCAATGGTAAGACCACTGTAAGCAGACACCAGCTCCCACCCCCTGTTTTTGCCACTAAACACCTTGTGCCACACTCTTAACAGCTCCCTACCAGTTGTGCACATGCAGCACAACTACTACTTGGGAGTGAGCATTCTGTGCTGGGGGATTGGAACTCTATTCATTGGACCCACAAGAAATGACAATAAAAAGAAAGCTCAGCAGTGGTAAAAAGAAAAGGAATCAAATTAATTTCCATAATCACTTCCAATGCATTCTTTTCATGAAAATAGAGTTTCACCATGAATAAACTGAAGGGCATATAATACGATAATTTTAAATAAGTTATGAATAAAAAATTCTGGTAAGATAAAAGAAAATAAGGTGCATATACTACAGTGCAGAGAAGGAAATCATGATGGAAGAAAGTCTAAACAGTATTGTTTATTGTGACCTTTTTCTGATACTGCATTGCAGCTGTCACCTTTAATAACCCCACTACTCACAAAAAGCATTTTGTGAAGAGTGAGTGGTCTGCAAAGTGCCTAATGGTGGCCTGCACAAAGTGACCTGCTTACAGGGTGCTGGCTCCTTTTCCTTGTTTCCATCTCTGTAACTAAAAATAGTCTCCATAGTTCCTAAAATTATTTTTCCATGGAAGAAATTCTAGTTGCTGTTTGATCAACAATTACATACATGACCATGAATTGGAAGAGAACATACACCATAAAGACAAGGGGATGTCAGCTTGTTAAAGGCAGTGTCTGTTCTGCATGTCTTGCACTCCCTTGGGACCATGACAGGTTTCTCAGCTGACTTCAGGCCACAGGATTTTCTTCTCTAAAGAGGGAAGAACTTAGAACTGCATAAAAGCATTCTAAACAACTTTGAGAAATCCAACCATAAAACAACACCTTCCTGAAAAGATATTACTTTTGTTGGGATGCTCAGCAACATCTTTTGGTTGATCTTCCTCGGAGTGTCAGGGGATCGACTGTCAGATTCAAACAGGTTTCTCCATATAGCTGCCCCTGTGCCACATCTGGGGAGATGGAAGAGTGCATGCCTCTCCTGGCAGCTGTCATGGCCCCAATAAAGAGCCCTTATTGACAGAACTTCACTTTACAAGCTCTGGGAGTTGAAGCAATGGCAAAACTGGAAGAAAATGTGATGTGTTCACCAATGGAGTTAAGGAAAAAAAAAACCTGTCTCTGTGGTGCTTTCTGAGACTTCTTTTTGAGTCAAGGCTTCTGTCCATGCTGCCCTCCTGCTCCTCAGCTGGAGAGAAGGTTGAGTGCCAGGCTGAACTTTCATCTGTGTCTTAACCACTCCTCTCAGGTATGAATTCAAGCATAACAAGGAAAAGAGAAACCTAGGTTAGCATAAGATAGGGAGTTTCCTCTGAAGTCAGACAAGCCGATGAGCAGTTTTAAAAATCCACTGAGAAGTTAGATTAATCACTTAGGTGCCTAACCGTGACTAATGATCTGAATACATAACACCATCTCCTGCACAGCCACCACGTTTCTGCTGTCATTTATCCTCATGGAAAAGGATGCAATGCCTGTGTTTATTGGCATGACCATGAACAGGAAAAAGGAGTGTGACTTCCACACTGGCTGTTCGACAGAGTTCGAGCATGCTTAAGTAAACGCAGCAAGGAGGAAGAAGCAGGAGAGGAAGAACGGAAGACTTCTTTTAAAATTATTTTGGGTTTTGCTGGTAAGGGCGGCAGTGTCCGTCCACCTGTTGTTTCTTGGCTGAGCGCAGGCCGCGGAGCGGTGCGGTGGGGTGCGGTGGGGATGCGCTGTGGTGCGGGGTAGGCGCCGCCAGCTGCCAGTCCCGACTCTGCCCAGCAACCCGGCCACGCTCCATCTGCCGTTCCCGTAATGAGGCGAGCCGGCCTCTGGCACAAGCCAGCCCTCGCTCCCCTATTCACCCTCATCCCCCTTTCAGCGTCCTATTGTTCTTCCCTAATGGCCTTACAATAGCCCTGCCTGTTGCCTTTACAGCCGCAGTGAGGCCAACCGGGGAAAGTCTTAATCTCTTCTTCAAATTAAAGGGACTCCTCTGAATTAATAATGTTGCCAGGAATGCACTGCCTGATACGAGGGGATGTATAGCACTCTTCAACCCTCAGCAGCTGTGATTAGCAGGGGCTTGAAGTGTCCTGTCACAATATTTCATCCTGCTCCCCCGCCGCCCCCTCCCAGTCTTCATGGTTGCCACATGGCCCGTCTTGTGCTGCCTTTTCAAGCCCTCTGCCAATCATGCGGCAAAGATGCCCCAGATAGGGTGACAGATGGGGCCGGGGTAGTTTGAGGCTAGACTGGGGCCTGGGGCACTCACTCAGCTCAATTCGCCACAGATTTACCATACGGAGGAGCAAGGCAAGAGAAGGAACTCCCAACTGGGCTCCCTGCACCAGACAGGAGAGCCCACCTGTATCCCAGCCCCGTGGATGGGGGGGATGCTGACAGACTCTGTTTGGTGGCACAAAGAGAATACTCTGACAGCAAGCCTCAGTGGTGCTGCAAATTAAATAACCTCTCCTGTGGGACTGAGGTTTTCCTCTGCTATGAGTGGTAGGAAAAACCACTTGAAGAGACCGCAGGAAAAACACATTCTTGTTAGACGGTCATGGGTGTCCTCAGGTCTAAGCAATCATAAGATTCTTCTGGCAGTGAAGAAAAAGGCAGTCTCAGCCTGACAAACTCCTCCCAGCCAGAGAATTTTTATTCCAGTAAGAGGAGAGAGAGGTACAAATGAAAGAAAAGAACAGCTCTGTGTTCGATAGCTTTCCACCAACAAGATGGAAAGATTCCTGCCTGCCACCCTGCCCGCACCTAACATCCCCTTTCTGATCACGTGAGTGATACGTTTTCTTCCCTGAGCAGTGTAAGAGAGACTTTTTTTTTTTTTTTTTTGGTGTTTGTCCAGCTACCCAGTGTTGGAGGCTGCAGCTCCCACATAGGCCAGCAAGATGCCTCCTGCCTTTGCTGGGTACCTGGACTGCTTTGACAGAGGCTGATGCTTCTGCTATGAGATTTTGCTATGCAAGTCTCCTAGCAATGGTGTCTCTTGATACTTCTGCACTCTATTACTGCTCCACAAATCTCACAGAACTGTGCACTAAAAATACAGGATTCACGGACCAATTTGAATATAGAAAAAGTGAGTCATGGGCCAGCAGAACCAGCAATGGATGAAAGGTCAGATCTTGCAGGCCACTCTTTGGACACATGCTTGCTAAATCCTTATGTGCATTAAAGTTTCGTGCATCTTCTTTCTCCTTGATGTCTACTATTTTGATTTTGAGACATCTGTTTTTTACTGCATGTTTCTTCCAGCCTGTGCCCTTGGTGGCTCTACATGAGGGTAGGTCATGATGGCATTTGTATTTGCCTAAATAAGAGCAAAACATATCCCTTTGTGATTTCTCTGAGTACTTTAGGAAAACTCTGATTGCATCCAAATGATTAATGCTGACATTCCCCACTCAAAGCAAGTTAACAATTCTTGGAGATCCTGGTTCATCACTACCAAGCTATTAGGATCCCGGAGGTGTCTGTAGGTCTCTGCTTTGTGGCATCTCCTTTGTTGGTTAAATCCATTGCTTTCTACAGATTTGCTAATCTTGAAAGGACTGACAGGCTGCTGTGTCAGATCTGCTCCCAGCCCAGGCACGTGGCCTCTGTCCAGCATGCAAATCCATGGGTATGTTTTTGCCCTCTGGCCAGGAGTGCAGCATCAAACAGCCTGACGCCCACAGTGCGCTCAGCAGGTGTTAAGCGCAGGTCAGGTGTACCATATGCCATATGGTCTGCTTAGCATAGTGTGTCTTTTAAGTCCTTTAAATTACAGACCAGGTGAGATAAAGCAAGTTAAAACATGTGTACAGAGCCAGCTGGGGAATATACAGCAATAACACAGAAGTTATTCCTTATCATGTAAAATGACGGAGAGTGGTGAAATAAACTCAGAATTGTCTGCTTGACTGCAAAAAGGTTATGGTGATGAAAGGTTTGGGAGGGAGGCTTGTTTGTTCCTTCGCTTAGAGAGGAAACTATGCAAGAGGCCTCTGCAAAAGCAACAGATGAGACTGTCACTTTTTAAGTGCTTTGCCTTTGGGAACAACTGCATTTAGAAATTAATCAAATTCCCATTTAATGATTAGCCAGAAGGCTAGTGACAGGAACACATGCATACTTTAAAGCAATCTATATGGGAAAAGGAAATGAGACAGTTCCAAATTTTGGAGGTTTTTACATATTCTCTCCGCAAGACAAGAGTTTGCAAAATGAGTTTCCTTAAGAAACTGTGTTTTATCAGGAGCTAATGTGAAGCATGGGTATGATTTTTGTAAAGTTACATCCATCACAGTATATGGGAAGAGGTAAGCAAATTTACAGAAATAATTGAGGTCTGTAGTCACTGGTTTTTTGCAAACTCACTTGTGGTAAGTACACTGGCAAATGACTGCAGTGTGCATATTTGCCATTGTTGCAGCTACAAATTTGGTATCCAAATGTGCTTATGTTTATGCAGATGCAATTATGTCTTACCTTTTTCTGGTCCTAAATAACCACCTTTTTCTTCATCCTGATGTGGAGTGCCTGTGTCTTGAACTTTAGTGCAGCAAGATCACCAGTCCAGCCACACACACACTATCCCTGCTTTACTTGGAAATGCTGCCCTTCTCACCACCCAGGGAAAAAGGTAAAATCATGATGTATAGGCCTTTTCTCCCACTCCAGATTGTTTATGCTGCTCGCTCTCCAGGACAAAACTTTCAAACGACTGGTGTGTAAAAGAGGATAATTGGGTGAACCATGCGCTGGGCTACTGGAGGCCTCTCCTTTTCATACCGTGTAATTTTGCAGGGGATTGTTTCAGAAGTGAAGGTAAAATGCAGCTATCCGGGGAGTCCTGCCCTTTGAAGCTGGGTGTTTTGTTCTGAAATCAGCCAAAGTTCAAGCTCATACGTGTGCAGAGCAGTGGTGAGGGGAGGCAGAGGTGGGTTTTCTGACAATGCCGCATTTCAGCGCACGTGCTGCCAACTGTTGCCAAAGGCACATCTATGCAGATTTTAGCCCTCCTCGCCCGGCGCTGCCTCGCTCATTGTTCAGCGCAGACAGGCGGCAGGCCCCAGCTGACAGCTGTGCATTGCGTGTATCGCTAACAGCTGCCTTTTCCTAGGGGGAAATTAAAAGATTGGGGGGATGTGGGCACGTGCTGGCTTCTGGAGATGGAGACAATGCTTGATTTAGGGTGGAACTTGTCTGCAGTGGCTGACAAAGGCGGGAGGCTGGAGGGAGGCAAAGGGTCAGAGGGGCTCTTGCTTTGGGGCTGACAAAAGGAGGGAGGAAGAAGAGGAGGAGGAGGAGAAGTGAAAAGCTGCTGCGGCAGGGCTCTAAAAAGGCTGCCTCAGTCCAGCAACAGCTGCTCCGGCACAAGAAATTTGAGACGGTCCTTTCACAAACACAACGGCTGGAAGAAGAATAGGGAGGCCACACCACCAAAAAGGAATCGTTTGCAATTGAAAAGGGAGACTGAGAGCTCCTAGTGTTTTTAAAAGTCTGCACCTAGAGGACTAAGAAATGATTAGTCAAAGTACATCACAGAACAGCAGAAAAGTGTGCCGCAAACCAGAAGGGGAAGTAAATCCCTGCCCTGCGATTGAAAGTTTATGCCACAGCTATGCTCCACAATAAATGTTACAGAGGAAAGCATCGACTTATGTAGTATATGCCTGTGTATGTATCTACTGTGGCATTTTGCCAGGCTACTGGCCTTGAGCTGGAATCTGGTTTGTTGGTACGGCTGGAGCAGTTTGTTTGAAATTACAAGCTGCACCTGCTTGAGAAATGACAGGACCACTCACATCAGAAGACAGCAGAGCCGTGCTGAGTATGATGGTGGTCTGCCTCCCCCTGCAATCTCTGCTCCAGATACTTCTTGTGAAAATCCCTGCCAGGAAGGGCTACTCTTTATTAACATTTCTGCCTTGGAAAAAATAAAATCTTGCATATGGAGTAAAAATGAGTTCACATAGAAAAGGCCTTCTGGAGCATCAGCCCTGTTTCTTCCCAAGGTCAAAGTGTAGACTTTCTGTGTTAGATAGTAGCTTTAATAAATGACAAATAAACATTAGTTTAGTCCTTTTCCAGAAGGTCCCAGATAGTCAGTAAAAATTGGCAGGTACCCATGCAGTGAGGCTTACCATTACCCTCTTCCCCCAAGCTGCTTTTGGGCAGCGTGGTGCCGAAATGTCACTTTGAAATCTGTGAGTATGTATTTACTGAACTTTTGGGGACTGTGGTGCAGATCTTTTAAGGACAACTTCTGCAGTGACACAAAGCCTTTCTTCAGCAAAGTCAGTGGGGTCTAGAGAATTCAGTGGCAAAATGTTATGTGGTTGACTTTATGATGGATCATTTATGGTCAAAGAAGGAAGTAGCTGAAGCAGATTATACTGCATATTAGAAATGGGAATTTGAAGAATATGGGGCAAGCAGCGAAAGGAGAAAAAATGGTAGGGAATTTGTGAGTGCTTTATTCTCTAAAGGTGACTTTGCAAATTGACAAAAGCACAGGAAAAAGACCGGGGACTGACAACGGCCCGTTAGTCATTGACACACCTTCAGGTAGCTGAGGTGATTTACTTAAAGTCTGTGGCAGTTTGAGTACAAAAGAACGGTTGAAACAAAGTGGGATCCCAGTTTGTGGCCATGTTCACAGGCTGGTTGCTGGCAGGGGCAGCTCCTTGGCTCTGTTTTGTTCCATGCACAGAGAAAGATCTGGCTCACTTTACAGCCCACCCTTCCCCAAAACTAATTTTCTGCCTTTTTGGGGGGAGGAGAACACTGTGAGAGATACAGACTGGTTTGAATTAGTTCGATCACACTAATATAAAACACCTCTTTTAACAGGAGATGTTGGATTGTCATTGGTGTAATACACTGTGGCGCCTTCCAGGAACACATTTTTGTAGTCACCATGTAGAACAGGATTACAGCCCTGCCTGGAATGTGTAGAAACTACTGCCAAAAGTGTAAGAATTCTGTGTATCATGTTGACAAAACCTACATATCAAGATAAAAATTTATTTTTGTTTAATGGGATTACCTTTTTTTCTTATTAAATCAAGCATTAGTTTTATTTGTAGCATATGTTGAAGTTGCACTTCAGACTTTTTCCAGTTTTCTGTGAAAATATTCAATATTGGTCAACCCAATAAAAATACGTACGTTTGTTTTCACTTAGGTTATTTTTTTTCTTTTTTATATTTTTCCTTAGTGATTTTCAATTTGTCCAAAGGTTAAAAAATGGGATTGATGTTGAAATATCAGAGAAACGATATTTTAATTAATCATTATACTCTTCTGTCCAGAGAAGGACAGAAATTCAGATGATAAAACAACATAGGACTATGCCTGAAAAAATGTAATATAAAGCACCGACAAAACGTGCTAAAGATAAAAAAATGACGCACAGGGAAACACTATTAATGTAAGGATATATATTTTGATCTTGTTTGAATGAGAGATGCAAGAATGTCCTTGATAATTATATAGCACCGGCTTCTCTGTAGTTAAAAAATTGCAGCTGGTGAGACACCAGTGACAGTAGTGGAAATAATCCAAAATAAAACAGGTGTAAAATTATAGTATGGGCCATAGTCACTGTGCAGTAAAACCTGAATGACTCTTGGGCATACAATAGAGGTATCAAGTTAATCCTTGGCAGTTTGACAAAAGCACAACTACATCAGATTTTTGTCACTGAGTACATAATCTATAGTTGCAAATAAACAAAGAAAATAGTTTAAGAAATTTCAATAGTTCAAGAATTATGAGTTCAGTCTTCATGATATTAACCTGGGAAAATACTCAGCTTACTAGCTGTCCCAGTTCCCTGTCTAGCTAACAAGGACTGAGGCTGTAGTCTTGTTGTCCTTGGTGATTGCACAGTGTTCATGTGGAAACCTGCTCAAAGGACACACAGGCCACTTCTCAAAAGTTAAAGCAGGGGCCAGTCTTCTGCAAGGCATTAGGAAGAGCAAAAAGACCTGCATAAATAACACAAGCTGCAGAAAGAATGGAGGATATGGTTCATTGTGAATATGATCCATATTAGTAGTAAATGTAAAAAATGTGGTTGACTTAGTGGCTTGTTCTGATCTAATGAGGAACTCCTATCTGGAACCTTGTGTCCCAGTCTTTATTTGCTCATAACAAAAAAACTCCAAAAACCAAACAACAACCTAAGAGAAGAACTGTTGAGAATAACATGGAGAATAAAAAACATTGTTGACATTTATGAGGTCAATCTCTTGCAATTTGGAGGGTAAATGTGATGATACAACTGTTTCTAAACAAGTGTAAATGTGATATCACTTCATAGGACAGTGTCTTTTCTTTGCTTGCTTACTGGATTTTATGACACAATTTGTCCATAATGCACAACTTGAAACTGTTCACATTGTACAATGTAAAGGGGCATGAAATGCAAGCCTAAAGCCAAAACCTTTGGAACAATTAATTTTTCAAACAAGAATTAGGAGTCTCACTGTGTTTACTGCTATCTCTATACAAGAGATCAAGTTACGCCCTCAGTAGCAACATTCTGTTCAGCAGGAAAAGAAGGTGAGAAGTGAAAAATGGAAACCAATTAATTAATTCTTTAGAATTACTACTAGGTGTTCTTTTTAGAAGAGCAGTGTAAAGATGAGAGTGTTCAAGCTGGGGACTGGAACTGGTATACATACATATTGTGCAGCTAGGTTTTTTGTGTCATCTCTAGAAGTGTGTTCAGCTACTTAACACTCTTTGAAATAGGAGTCTCGAGTCCCTAGATCATTTCTTTGCTTTGTTCTCCGGGCAAACCATCATTCTGTGATGATCTGCAACAGGAACTCTATTCTGGTATCTTTAACTTACTGTTGCATCCTTAACTTTTACTTTTCACTCTCTAATGGTGCTCATACACCACACATATCAGCTTCATACTTAAGAAGCCTGAGGTGAAAACTGCAATCACCATGTAATATTTTCTCCATATGCTACTACATGGAAAAGTTAGGGAAGCTTTGTTTAATGTGAAGTGAATTTTCCTGTGGACTAAGTTGTCTGATTACTGCAGTACTGCTTCAAAAAGCTTAAGTCCTGATAATTAAGAGCAGACAGCTCTTTACAGTGAGCTGCAGAGACAGCAGCAATTAATCAGCAGCATTTGCAAATTGTAGCACTATGTGCTCCTTGCACAAAAGGCACAGCTGCCTGCAGATAACATCAGTTCAGCAGCGATGAGGTCCCATTTGTTTTCTCTCTGTCTCTTGCTGTCTCATTTGGGCAGCAGGTGAATATCAGCTGGCTCAATCTGCTCAGCCTCCAGGCTGGTCTTCTGGGAGGCACAACCCACTGGGCTGAGGAGCAATGCGCTTGTTTGTCTTGCTGATTTAGCCGAGCATTGCCCAAAGGGTATTCACCGACATTTTAGCTACAAGCTCTGGAGAGCTGTAAAAAATAGTTGCACACCCATGCACAGACCCCTCAAGAGGGTCTCAGTGTTTCACATTATTCATGCTTGCAAATGTGTGCAGCCATAGGCTGAGCACTTGTTAGGGCTAGGACCATGAACACTATATCATTCAATGTGGATGCCAAGGCAGTCAGAATTACTTAATGGGTGGTCTTCCCTGGTTTTTGCTCTTAATAGATGTCACATAATGTGACAGAGTGCATTGTTATGTGGACTTTGCCTGGTACTGTGTGGGTAGTTATAATGGCCAATCTGCAAAGCTCCTTGCGTGATACCCTTGTTCTTTCCAGCTTGAGGATAACACGAAAAGTCAGAAAGGAGGAAGGCAAGTTGCAACGTGTGTGTTTTTGGCAGTAAAAATTATTCTGTTCTCCAGCTGGATTTGTGCATTTTTGTGATGACATATTGTACATCAGTGGCTGTCCTCATGACAAAAGAGCAGCAAATGTTCAAAGCAATCTGTGCTGAACAGAAAATCCCAACTTTACAATCTAGCAAATCTAGCCTTGTGCGACATTTCCCAGCTCAGGGAACACTTTCCTTCCCATTTTCTTATTATTCTATGGAAGGGAAAGTGAGAGGGGACTGTGGGAGAGTGTGAGCACATTCCACTCATGCTGAGTCTGCAGAACACTGAGAAGGTGTATGTTATCTGACATCAAATGTTGCTGTGCATTTTGCCACTTAGCTTCTTTCTTCAAATGTCTAAAATTCAGAGTTTGGTCTGGGACCAGAGCAAGCCAGCCTGGAGGGCATGATGCTGCCCACGAGAACTTAGATATGACAGGGCAGTGGAAGTCACAGACTGAGGACTGGCCCAGGACAGACCTGGTTCTGGGGCTGCCCATAAGCCCATTGCCACAGTGTTGTAGTGCACGCTTGTAAACTGCATGCTTAGTCAAACGCTTCTCGTTGTGCCAACAGTATACTGTGATTTGAACACCCACTGTCAATAATTGTCAGTGACTCCAGGAGAGATTCGGTGACAGTTTCAGAGGAAACTATCTAATTAACTGTAACTATGATAAGCATCTTTATATGTGTAGGATCTGCTTGAACTTGCTACAGGTATAGCTACCCACTTCTACGCAACCATGGCTAAGGAAAAAATCCCTCAGAGAGAAAACACAGTGAGCAGTACTCAGCCTGTAAAAACCAGATGCCAGTTATAACACATACACAGTTACTCTGCGTGGAAGTGATAAATTGTCTTGGGTGAGGCATACATTAAGATTTGTGTGAGTTTTCCCACAAAAACTCCCACAGTTGTTATGTGACCAAGGGAAAAAATTATTGTATTAAATACCAAGGTCTAAAGAACTGAGTTTTCTACTTCTGGACCATATAACATCAGTTTATATGTTTTATGGCAATGTGAAAATAAGACTTAACCTTCTGTGCCTATGTATTTAGTGACAGCAGTATCATATTCTGGGCTTACTGCATTAAGCAAGGTAATGTGATGGCTCAAAAAACTGATTTGAAAAATTTGTCTTTGGTGACAGAATTTCAATTCTGGCTCAAATAACAAATTTTCCTTCATGTATTTACCAAAACCCTTAGGAAAACTCATGCTTTGTTCAAAATTTATGAAGGCTTTTACAGATCTAAATGTTGTCTGCAAGACACAACACTGAGCTGCGCTACTAGGATTTTGAATAAGGGAGATTAAGAGGCGGTCAGAAAAAAGCAGTTTGCAGTTGTGATAAAGAAAAGTAATGCGTAATCCCCAGCTCTCAAATATACTAGGAAAAAACAAGCAACTGGTTTCCATCACTCTCTCATACTGGAGAAATGGAGATGGTGTGTCTCACATCCTCTACATCCTCTGAAAGTCATTTGAATCCTTACTCTTGTGGGTCTGAAGAATAGGAGGCCTCAGGTGAACTGTGAGTGCTATGTCTGGCAACGGAGTTGGGTCCACATACAGCTGCTTGAAAATCCTGATTTCTATACCGAGTTAAATGTGAATCCTTGGGTAAGCCTGAACACTTGGCATGACCTCAAAGGACATACCATGAGAAGGGACAATCCCCCTGCTTGGGTGCTGCCAGGCTGGGGGCTTGCCCAGGATCTTCTAACTTCATTTTCCATGATTGTGTGCCCTAGTAATACATGCACATGTGCATACCTGCTCTCCCCCACTATCCCAACTCCAGGTCAATTTAAGCACTTTTAAAAAGGAAATACTGACAATGTCTTTGAAAACGTAAAACCCAGGAGTTTTCTTATGCAGTCTTTCGCTTATGGCTCCAGAAAGCAGGGTTGGGGGAAAAAAAAAAAAAAATAATACAGAGCTCTTCCAACTTGTGCAATGCTTGGAATGAATTTCCTCTCCTCTTTGGTTTTGTCAGAGGCAAGACCTTTTGTCTCCATTGTCCCAACCCTGCTGCAATGGTTTTTGTTTCTTTTAATTTTTATTGTTTTTCCTGCAGAAGCTTAAGCACAACTGAGAGAAACTGTACATGACTGCATGACTTGTGGGGTAAGTGAAGGAGAGTAAAAGTGAAGAGGAAGAAAGTGCAGCAAAAAAGACACATGCTCTGGCTGAGCAGTTTGGGTTTGCCTCTGGTCATCCTGCCGTGTGCAGCAGACCCCAGTGACGAAGCACGTTGTCTGCATTTCACAGTTTGTGGGTCAGTTTTGTTCCTGCCCTATTCTCACATGTCACCCTGGTGCAGTGTGACTCTAAATGCTAACTTTTGTGTTTCTAATATGTGTGTGTGTGCAGGCAGAGCACGTGTGTACTTACAAAGGTGGTGCCTGCAACTGAGCAGAGGAAGGATGGAGGCAAGTCCTGTGGTTATGGCATTCCTCTGACACTCAGAAGAGCCCTGCTCTGCTGCTGCACGGCCTCCATGGCTCGGATCCAGCAGAGCTCTAAGGAGTGCCCTTTGCCTACAGTGTGAGCTAGTTTACACCTCTGCTCTGCCGGAATGCTTCAGCCTGCAGCCCTGGGGCTGTGGTTGCAATACTAGCTGAAGCATAGGGAGAAGGAAGGGTTACACAAGCTGTTGTGAGGAGTGGTGCATGCATACTCTGAGGAGCTGTCATGATGGCTGTATACACCTTGGAGGAGTGGAAGAACAGAAACTTTGGAAAAACTGGTGATGGGGAAGGGAGCATGCATGCCTACGTTTGGTAAAGCTTGGGGAGTGTCGGGTACAGAAGCCGAAACACTATGTGAATACAACCACATGAATATATCATGCCTTAAAACAGCATGAGCAATGATTTGTCATTAATTAACATTACAGACCACTAGCCAACTTCAATTCAATGCTGGCAATATCTTAGGAATGAATGACTGTATGTATCCGGGAATTCCCTTTTTCTCCAGAGCTGTACCAACACTTCCTTCAGCACCTCAGCGTGTTTTTTCTTCAGTTGCTCCATGTACTTTTCCATGAACTTGAAAATCCTGCTTGGTGATTGCTCTGTCTAGTTGAGCAAGGTAGCTTTGTAGAGCCCCAGGCATCACAGTGGTAGAGGTTTGCATTTTGTAGGGTGGTGCTCTCCGTCATGGGTTACTTTATCTGTGTCTGTGACACGCCCCACCCTGTCTAATCCATGAGGACAGTCAAAGCCGGGGCTTTCGGACAGCAGCTTCTGGCACTGCAGCACTTTCTACGTTACTAAGGTCACAAACGAAGTCACAGTATTGTGTGAGCATCAGAAGTTGCTACTTGGGATTTCACTAGGCAATGACTGCAAGCCTGTCCCATTGCTGGAACACAGCAAATTGTTTCTCTTTCCAATTGTTTTCTACAACTGGAGGACCTCCTACCTTTTAGGTCTGTTGTAGTCCTCTCTCAGTATGAGTAATGCCAATTCTCACCAACCTGTGCTGGGGTTTCCACATTAGTGTTAATGCTTTCCATAGGAGTGCTGTTTTCCAGTGTGGGTTCAGGAAAACCTGTTAGTGCACAGTTTTTCTTAGTCACTTTTCAAAGACAGGACTGAAACTAGGTAAAGGTTCATGCTTGGACCAAAACCCTGTGGCTGGAACTCCTCTCTGGTGGTGTCAGTATGGGTGAGTCAGCCTTGCAGTGGTGCAATACCTGCCATTAGGGTGTCAAACAAGATCTGGGGTGCACTGGGATTTACTGGGAAGGAGCTGAATCCTGTCCCAGGCTGGGAAAAGTTTTTAGCTGCCCAGCTGGTTCCCTGAAGGGAAGGGCCAATCCTGCAAATTCCTGTGAAAATAAAACAAAGAGAGGAAGGTTGCATGTACAGTAAGGTAACACACTATGTTCAGAGCTACTGAAAGCAACTTCCCTGGCTGCAGATGCTTTGTGAAGATTTTGTAGTTCATGGTTGCTCATGAGTTAATGCAATGGTATATTTATTTGTAAAAGCAGATGAGGACAAACTTCTTTAATCCCCTGTGTATAGATTTCTTTGCTGTCTGTCATGTGCTCTGAGGCAGAAGAGTGACTTGTCAGGCACAGCCCTCTGTTAGCTGGTATATTAATCATAAATCAATCTTAAGAAAGAGTGCATGTTTGGCAAGGAGTGGCCCATTTGGTCACATCTTCATCTTATCAATTACCAGCACTGGTATGAGCTGAGGACGACATTGATAAAGCAGGAAGTCTCTTCTGTTTTGTGCCCCAGAATGTACATCAAGAACATTTTAAAATCAAAATGGCAGTATGAGTCTGACTTTCAGCAGTCAGGCATTCATCACCTAGGTTTACCCTGAGGTACAATTAATTATAGCTGGAAACCCTAGCAATTTAATAATAAATAAAAGTCCCTGTGATCAAATTTTAAAAAGCGCTGTAATTTTCTTCAGAATAAACTATCTTCAGAATTCTTCAGAATTTCTTATACAGAATAAAACTGTAAAAATAGACAAATGCTGCATGCATAGGTGTGCTTGACTGGAGCTAATGTTTTACAAAGTCACTATAGACTTAGAATGACACTGTTATGCAAATGATGGTTTGATGAAACATTTAAGAGTGAACTGAATGTTCAGTGTTAAGAAATGTTGGCCAAAAAAATGACTTTAGGATGCAGTTTCTTATGTAATTACTTTAATAAGAGTAATCTATGGGTTACAACAGAAGACTAAGCTTTTATCCACACTAGACAACACTGGAGTATTGTCTTCAGTATTAAAGGATGCTCAGTTCAGTGATGCAAAATATTCCAGATGTGCTAAAAGTAACTTTCATCTGCTTTGTTCAAGTTTCTGACTTACCTTAAAATATAACTGCCTGTGAGCCTTAACTATAACTTAGAGCAAAGGCAATAAAAATTCCTAGAATACCAGCTGAGTGCGGATTTGAAGAGGTTTATTAATAATTCTTTAGATGGACACATTTTTTCCCCACCTGTAACAGTAGAATAGCAGCCTATCCATGTAGAATCAGGGACACCATTATTCTGTGGAAACTCCAGTCATCATCCACAAANAAACTGGGGAAGCAGCTTTATTTAAATGAAACCTTAGCTTCCAAGCAGAATATGTTGTTTATTAGAAAATCATCACCAGTGTTTTTCCAGTGAATTTGCTTACTGCAGACCTTAGGAATGTGCAGATACACAGAGGCAAAATTCACATGTGTCTTTGTTTTGACCAACAAAGGCATCAGCAGCCTGTCTTCTGCAAAAATGTTCCAAAACCTGTAACAGGGGAGTAAAAACAGCAGCAGTACTAGCCTGGCTTGCTCAGTTGTCTTTTTTTTTTTTAAATTCTTNAAGCAGAATATGTTGTTTATTAGAAAATCATCACCAGTGTTTTTCCAGTGAATTTGCTTACTGCAGACCTTAGGAATGTGCAGATACACAGAGGCAAAATTCACATGTGTCTTTGTTTTGACCAACAAAGGCATCAGCAGCCTGTCTTCTGCAAAAATGTTCCAAAACCTGTAACAGGGGAGTAAAAACAGCAGCAGTACTAGCCTGGCTTGCTCAGTTGTCTTTTTTTTTTTTAAATTCTTGTAG
>VWZG01010812.1:10091-21453 GCA_013396735.1 Grallaria varia
TGTAAGCATAAAAAAAGAAACATGTCTTTTGTATACTGATAAGTGAGATACAATTTTTAGTCACTTTTGGAGGCAAGAATTCCTTTTCTCCATGTTTTAAGATGCTTAAGTACATTATTTTCCCCACTTTCCATTACTAATATTTTATGCTGGATTATTTAGAATATATTAGAAATACTGGTTTTAGTTTACAAAGGTATTTTATTTGACACAAATAATTGTTACAAAAATAATGTAGTATTAATTTAGGCTTTCAGAGATAATGAACTTGAAGAAAAAAATTAAGTCTGAAATATATTTTACATTTTCTTCCTGAGTATTGCTCTTGCCAAGGAAACTGCATTATATTTTGTTGCAAAAAAAAGTGATAGCAAGTAAATTGGTTGTTGTTTTACAAAAAGTGATGAGAAAGAAAAATAAAATTAAGTCAAACCAAATAACTTTTTTTTTTCAGAAGTCTAACAAGACTTTGTCAACCTAATTTCCATATTCTGTCTATCTGTGTTTTCTGGAAACATTGTGACCAGATAAATAAAATAGGTGAAAACAAACAAATAAGTAAGTAAAGTGAAAATCTTTCCATGGATTTCAACTGATTTATTCAGACATGCAGGTATCCAGTGAGGAGAGATTAAAAATATGGGATATGCAAATCACGTTTGTACAGTAAAATGAAACTCTATCTACCAACATTACTTGAATTACCTGGGTAAGGTAAACTGTTTAGTGTTCAATTATTACATAAAGAGTGAATATTTCTTGAAAATTAATAATAAGATATGATTTGTGTTGAGAAACTTAAAGTCTGGAAGTTCAGTCCAAAATTTACCCTATAAGTTAATAAAATCTTAGTAAAAGTTTAGAGTTTCTGGATAAGAAGAGGAAGGAAAAATAGTTTACATAGTTTTGAGACTAACAGTTGACAAAATCAGAATCTCTTAAGAAAAAATTAAAATATCCAGTATTGTCTTCCTCACAAAAATAATTAAAATCCCCTATTTTTAATTGAATTAAGAATGTCATTGCAATTCTTGATTAATGGAAATGGTTAACTTCAATTTTGAAATATATTTTCAAGATTAAAACACTTAAAAATATTACATTTGCCATAATCTTTGATTTTATTTGTCAGTCTATTATTATATAGGAATTAAAACATCCTATTTAAGTTTGAAGGAAAAGCTAATGGACTGCAAAGTGTATAGAGTAAAATCTGCTGAGCTTTAAGTACTGTAATATGATGTCCCTTATTATATTGTTGCCTAAAATGTGGACAAAAACTTTGGAGGCAATTGAATTGAGGTAAAGCAGAGAGGTGTTCTTTACTGAAAAGCTTTTAGAGTTTCAAAAGTATAATGAGGCGCGCGCAGCATAGAGGTGATTCCTATTTTTATAACACTACTTAATTATCATAACTAAAGCTTACATCCAACCCAGGGATCATCCACCCTCATAACCACCTTGGTGCCACCCTTGGAACTTCCCTCAGCTCTGCCCCTTGGCACGCCTTCCTAGAATTGAGTCGGGGGTCTCAGGATCCCTTACTTCTTCACCATCATCTTCTTCGCGTCACATTCCCCTGGTTGGAGGTTTTCCAAACTTCATGGGTCTTCTATCTTGTTTTGACTACAATACATATCGTTATTCCAGTCCTGGTACATGAGGCCTGAATGAAATGTTCTAGTTGCTATCTTACCCTTAGCTAAGACATTCAGGAATGCAGCACAGAGGTAGAAACTGCTAGTTGCTACTTTAACTATGAGAAGCTATACTGCTACATAACATTTACAAATATACAGAAATATATACATATATACAAATATATACAAACACAAAAAGTCTTAAGGCATCAATATAATGTTGATTTTATTTCTGAATTTTGTTAAGAACTAACTTAAATGATGAATTTTTACACAAAAAAAATGACTGTGTATACCTTCATAATGTTATCTTCCAGATATTTCATATTAAGTCAAATACAGATCCCAAGAATGAAATTTAATGTTGTTATAACCCTTAATTATGATTTTTGTTGCTAGAAGAGTAATCACTTAAAATACCATTAAGATCATATTCAAAAATCAGGTAATTTGGTATTTTAGCTTTCAGAATGACTATTTGCTAATGACTCTGTAAAAGCTGTTATTTTGTTTTATTTAATTGCACTGTAATATGCCATACTTCTCCACGGACACCCACTTGTCGCGGGGGAGAAGCTTGCGTGCCCTTATGAGGCTGTGAGCTATGCTGGCGGTGGTTGTGCCTCCGGTAGGGTCTCCCATGCTAGTCAGGTCTCAGCTGAAGGGTCAGACAAAGTGTGTCCATGGGCAGGATGGGCTCACCAGCCTCCCGGCAACCATCCTAGGAGAAGGACAACTCTAACTCCAAACCCGGGCAGATGGAGCTCGCTTAGCCCTGTAAGGCCATCCATTTAAGAGAGGGATACTCTAACTAAACCTACATCCTGAGGACTTCGCTGCCACTGTGCAAGCTTGCTAGGCCCTGGCAGATGAACCTTAGGACTAAAGGGTGGGGCCAGTTCCGCGCTCGCTGCGCCTCACCTAAAAAATCCACTGCACAGGCTCGAAGGATTCACCCACACTTGCAAAAAGCCCTGCAGCGACAGGTGAGGGATGAAATGGACTTGCCTGTCTCGCATTAGCCTCTTTAGCCATCAGCACACTAGCAGCAAGCATGGGTAGAGCCCTTCCCAAATCTTCGTTCGCAAAGCCGAGCCATGATGAATATGCCACAATATCAAACAAATAATACATAAATATTTGGCTGACATTATGATTGCATGGGACAATATGACAAATCAATGTATGTTATAAAAAACATGGAGAACACTGACTTTCTAAGTGATTGCTTAACTGTAAGATTTTCTCAGTATGTATATATACATATTCCTAAAGTCTAGCAAAAAGTGTAATATAATTATATGGAGGTAAAATATGCCTATCTATACAAACTTGTGATGGGAAACATTAGAGGGGAAAAAAGCACAACAGGAAGAAAGCTGAAAAGGCTACATTTGGCTGAGATACTAAGAGAAATTTTTGACAATGGGATCAGTCAAAAACTCAATTACCTAAAAGGCTTGGCAAAGAGTTGTAGTGATTCATGACAAAGCTTTTTTGGCTTATCACATTAAGTGAGTTGAAGGTACTGTATAGTGACTTAGATTAGAAAATCTATGAGACTTCTTTCATAAAGTTTTCTTTTCTCAATTCTGTGTATTTTGGATTTAAAAGGAACTTCCTGAATCTAAATTTTCTGCCTAGCAAGTAGCCTAGAAAATACTGCTCCAGTGACTTTTAGAAGCTCTAGATTATGGAATGTAAAGCATGCTACTGTGACATCTATGAAAATTTAACATAAATAATAAAACTAGACAGAATTGGTGTATACTAGCTTTGTATCGAAGCTCTGATGTATATTTTTTAAAAAAAAAAATCTGTAGCATGTTGACCAGAGTGGGTAGTTGGCATTCTAAAAATATTAAATAATTAAATCCAGAAGTGATTACTGCCAATTACGGGGACAATATTTAAGAGAAAAATTAAAAGAAAAAAGATGAATTGTATGTGCTCTTAGGGAGTTGTGTTATCTGGGTCACATAGAGGGAAATATAATGAGTATTCACTGTCAGCATTGTAAGTTATTATGGAAATTATAATAAATTAAGATATTCAGCCTATGCCAGGCCAAGGGAAGAGATTTCCAGAAGGTAGGCCAGATGGTTAAGTATGTTTCATTGCAGATCGATGCTGACCCATCCCCAGTGCTCCAAAAGTTGCCATCACGTCTGTGAGACACTGAAATCAATAGTAATGTCAGCTGAAGTTTGGTGTGCTGAAGGATTGTCAGAGAGAACACAAATCTTTTGCACCTAATTCTCAGGGTTCTTTAAATACTGTGAGGAATTTTCTTAGCTCTTTGGGGAATTTAGTGAAAGGAAGAAATTTAGAAACCGACCAGTGCATAAAGGATTCTTCGTTCTTGGTTTTTTTTAAGCATCTCACTTCTGCATCTTTGTAAAGCACTATATTTAGCATATTTTCTGAGGACCCAGTGCCACTTGGTTTGATTCTCTTTTTTGAAGGGGCAACTTTTGTTTTGATACCCTTCAGCCATGTTGTTAGCAGAATGGCTTGTCTTTTTTAAAACACTTAAAAGCTTTCGAGAATAATTTCAGTTAAAAGGTAATAAATATCAGAATTCCCAGGCAATAAGGAATACTGTAACATGCCAGTACTGTAGAAGTGTAATGATAGGTTAAACCAATGCCTACCATAAATTATTTCTGGCAAACTTTTCTTTATGAGAGCTAATTATTGCAGTAGAGAACTGTCCTCTTATAAGAAAGTTATTGCCAGAATGCCTTTCTGGTACTGCCTTTAAAGAATGTCTTGAAGAGTAAGATATCTGTTACGCTACTCTGAACACTTTGGAACTGAGGTTTAGTTTGGGTTTTTGTTTTTTATTTCTTTTACATCTCTTTCATTGATGCTATTTTATCATAATCCTCTTTACTTTGTTTTTTTAAAAATATTGTTTACAAGGCATTGACCTCTGTTCTCAAAGGTATTTAGGGGGGAACAAAAGGCTGAGACAACAGGAATGTGAACTAGTCACTTTACTTATGCACCCAGTTCCCAATAGAAAGGTTTATTTAGAAGGAGACTGACTAGGATTACTCAATTTCCTGCTTCAGTGAGGATCATACCATCTTAGTCAGCTCCCTTGGCTCTGTGTATTAGAAGCTTAATGAAGAGGGAAATTAATTCTCAGTGGCAACCACCTGTAGCTACTATCTTATTCACTCATGCTGTCAGTCCTCCCTGGCCCCATCTGACAGTGAGAGCATTTGTCACTCATCTAAGTCCCATTTTCAGAGCACCCTAGGATGTTTCTTGGCTTTCTATTATATGAATGGTGTTTAGTATAAAAAGGCTATAATTGTTTATGCAACTTTTTGCATCAGGACTAGATCATAATTATTTCATTGCACTCCCTCTGGTCAACAAGTCCGGGCCCTTTTCTGGTCATCCTCTTTCAGATATGACTATTGGACTCCCATCTTCTGCTGGATACCTGGTGGCTATTAGAACTTCAACAACTAAATGCAGTGCTGCAGTCCAAAGAGAAGTTCTCGGTTAGGAGATGCTTAAACTTAAGAAGAACGTGATTGCTTGATTTTAGATCTGTGTGGTTGTCTTCCATACTGTCCTGGGGGTGATCCAGTTTGTCATTTTACTCAGTCCTAGGCCCAATCACAACCCATAAAAGAGACATTCCACCAGTAAAACACAGAACTCTTGATTTTGTAGACAATATAACAATGCATGCTGACATGCTCACATTCCCTAAGAAATCTATTCTCACCTTTTTGTTAATATTAGTTGTATTCTTTTTATTTTTCCTTTTTTTATTATTATTTTTTTCTTCTGGTTGAGATAGAATAGTTGGTCTGTGTTTGGTTTACAGGGCAAGATTTTGGCAGTGGGGTGTGGAGGAGGGCTATAAGAGTGTCTTCTGTGAGCCAATGCCAGACAGCTCCAAGACAGACCTGCCACTGGCCAGGGTTGAACCATCAGCGATGGCAGTAGCACTTCTGGTATAATATATTTAAAAGGGGCAAAAAACCTGCCCTGTTTCAGCTAGAGAGATGAGTGAGAATATGTGTGAGAGAAAGCCCTGCAAGCATCAAGGTCAGCGAAGGAGGAGGAGGTGCTCCAGGTATCAGAGACCAGATTCCCCTGCAGCCCATGATAAACACCACAGTGAGGCAGGCTGTCCCCTGCCAGTCCATGGAGGTCCACAGGGACCTCCTATCGTGTAGCCTGTGGAGGTCCTCACACCAGAGCAGGTGGACACCCAAAGGAGGCAGTGAACTGGTGGGAAGCACACACTGGAGCAGGTTTGCTGGGAGGATTTGTGACCCTGCAGGGGACCCATGCTGGAGCAGCCTGTTTCTGAAGGACCATACCCCATGGGAGGAATACCAGGAATACCATGCTGGAGCAGGGGAGGAGAGCAAGGAGGAAAGAGTGGCAGAGAAAACGTGAGATGGACTGACCACAATTTAGGCCCTGTGCCTCTATAGGCGATGAGGCAGAGAAATTGGGAGTGAAGTTGAACCTAAGAAGAAGGGAGGGGTAGTGGAGAAGGTGGTTTTAAGATCTAGATTTTATTTATCATTATCCTACTCCAGTTTAATCCTTAATAAATTGAACTAATTTCCCCAAATTGAGGAACAGCAATCAGGGAGCAATCTGTTCTTGTCCTTACCTCAACCTACATGCCTTTCATTATATTTTCTGTCCCCTCTTCAGCTAAGGAAGGAAGTGGCTGAGCAGCTTTGGTGGGCAACTGGAGGCCAGTCAGGGTCAGCCCTCCACATAGTCACACCCCTCCTGAAGGCTAGACATTAAACACTGTATGTAACCAAAGAATTAAGTCTCTAGGCACTTTGAAACAGAACCCGAAATGTACATATGGCTGGTTAATATGGCAGCTGAGAACATGTTGTGTGTGAAACAAGAATTTGCATGTCTTTCTCAGAATAACAGAATCATTAGTATATAGTCTGAAGACAGATGCCTGCAATCATTGCTGGCTATCATATCTCTCAATTATAGACAATTTATGTTCCTTTTCATGACATTAAGAGATGAAAAATCACTTCCTTTTTTGCCATAGGGAATTTATCTTATTCCATACGTAAGTTTTCAGACTACAGGGTGTGCCTTTTGGATGGAAGCCTTTCTCATGTCCAGGCTTAAAAAGTTGCCTGGATTATTACTATATTTTATAACCAATGTTGAGAACAATGACTAATCCTGGGACTTTTCTCCCTTAACAAACACCCTAACCCATGGATTTATACATTCTCCTCTTGGTATGTCTAGTCAAATAGATCACTAATTTGTGGAAAGTAGTCTGTTGACTAGACAGCTAGATAGTTATACCATTGTTTTGAGAGATAAATTTTGAGTTGGATATTTTCAGACACAGAAAAAAATAAACCTGTATCTTTGTGGTGGTTTGTTGTTTGTTTTTTTTTNTTTTTTGTCTTAATGAAAAAGGGCTTCCATGCTGACTAAATAGGGGTTTCCTGGCTGTGGAACTTGGAATAAATGATGGCATTTATTGATAGTACTTTACAAAGTAAACATAAAGAAAAGAGTTGAACAAAAAACAGTCAATATTTTCCTAAATGAGAACACAAAAAACATCTTTCTTGAAAAAATAGTTTTAGCTGTACTATAGACAAGTTGATGCATCTATCTGTTTACTGGAGCAAAGTGTGAGAGTTGTTTAAAATTATCCTGGTTGTCTACCTCAGAACATCAGGGAAAAGGATTTAGCATTCATTGTGAAATCCACTGAATTAGTCTTCAGATGTTCCTTTAGAGACAGAAAGGGAACAAGAGAACAAATACTTTTATTCTGTGGTCGAAACATTCACCTGGGTTAAAATTCGCTGCTTCTTGAGGATTTGATTTATGAAGAAGTGAGTCAATTAGTACAAAACCTCTCATTTTACAGGAATATTCTAATCATATTAAAGAACATCTATACTTCTTGTGGAAAAGGTGCTCCCTGCAACATCTGTAGTCTGCCTCTGAAAGACAGTCAGCCAAAAGTGTTAGATAACATCTGATGCCAAAACACCTTCTAAGCATACTGAAACCATAACTTTTGTAAAGGTACACAAACAAAAAGATATGCTTGTATGTATATTTTAACCTGTCAAGGTCAATTCAAGTCTTGCCTTGCCTACTGTTTGGAAATATTTTGAATATATTCCATTACCTACGATTTACATTTCAAGCTTTTAAAGAAAGTTGTGAAGAAGGTGAATAACCTATGGTTGTCAACTTGCTTACATAGGGAATGTTAAAAATCTCAAAATCCTACACTAATACTTTGTTACATTTTGGGTTAGTTTATCCCAAAGCTTACAAACAAGCACTGTGATAATGTAGTTCTTCCTACTTGTTATGACAAAGTTAAAAGAAAGAGGGATCCATCTTACTGTTTCCAGAGAATATCAAGACAAATATTTTATATAATCAATTAAAATAAAATAGAACAAAGACTGAACACTCCTACCATCAGTATAAGTGTTACTACATGCTTCAGAATCAACACCTACCTGATTATATATAACATTAGATAAGAACATGACATACTTTTCATTTCATACAAAGAAAACTAGAAAAAAATCCAGAAACACATACAAAAAATATGGAAAAAAAAGCTTGGAAAAGAGAAAAACAGATTTTAATTTTCCTTAATATTTTATTTTTATTTCATTTATTCTTCTACAAAGATTTTTGAGAACAATACTATTAAAACAATTCTGTCATCCATTTTCCCTCTACTTTTGGAACTTTATTTACACCTGTAAATAGGTGATCAGAATAAACAGAACAGGAGAAAATCCATACGTAGTAGAGTAACAGTGAGAATGTTGCAGCTGTGGTTGGGATATCTAAATAGTTTGCATAAACAATCATTATTAGTTTTTTACTAAACCTAATCTGTTGTTTTAAACTGCTAATCCTAAGTATGAAGGAATGTGAATGGACAGGTTTTCATTTTCTGTCTGCTTTTGAGGTGCTGTAATTAACTTTTTAACAGGAACATTTCTTTTTTGCACACAGTTTTTAACAGCGAATGGATGGTGCCAAAGAAAGTTCTGTGGAGCAAAATAGAGAATGTGAAGTGATTGAGAAAAACAGATTGTAAAGTATATTCTTCCACACTGTGAAATCCTAATGATGACAGATTGCTGTCATCATTAGAGACTGAGCTCTGTTATTTGCCAAAATGATTACACAGTACTGACAAATAATCTGGAAGTATTTCGGCACAGAATATTTGAGGTAGTGATATATTTCACAACAAAAATATTTGTGTGTATATTAGAATATGTAAAGCATCTCAGTCTGCATAGCTCCACATAAATTTTCAGCTGCGTTGATCTGCCAATTTTCTTCAGCTCCATGTGAAACTATTAAAACCTCCCTCCAGAAAAATTCACTTTCCCACTGATACTCCTTTTACCAAGAATCTTGTATCCTGATCTTGCTCAGCATCAGCTCTTGCTTTTCTATTTTCTCACCACCTACTTTCCTTCTTACTTACAGACAACTCTCTGCTAACTTTCCTGCTGTTGGTGAATCGTCTGGAGAAGTGAGTTATTTTTAACCTGTTGTCTACACATTTGTGCCCTGCTTGGTTGTGAATTTGTGACGGTTAAAAAAAAAAGGAACACAAGGAACACTGCATGTGTATCTTATGTTTTTTCTACCTTACTGATCTTTTAATTTTTCCCTTCTGATTTCTTGCTCCCTTTGCACTATCTGTTTCAAATTTTAAAGTTTTTTTTTTTTCACATTTTTAATTAGTTAGGATTTAATTTCTTTTATTTTAGTGTTTCTACCAAGCATTGTTCCTATCACTACATTAATACTGGTTCTGATATGACAGAAATATTTTTCTTACTCTTCATTGTGAACTACTGTGACTACTTCAGTGCAATGACTGCTTCCTATCCACAGTGCCCTAGATATTATTTCCTCCAATTTACAACATATCATGAAAAATATTTTATTGTTCGCAAAGTCTTCCAAATTTCCTATGTTAATTTCATTTGATATGAATTTCATGACATTACTCATCTATCCTTTGTTTTCTCAGCAGTAAATCCAGACATTTAGCTTTATATTTTTATTGGCACTGTTACAATAAGAAAGGAACTTTCTTAATAGGATTTTTTTTATGTTTTAAAATATTTTACAATTCAAAATGAATGCAGAAAAAAAAAGATCAGAAATAATGTTATCAAATATCAAACCAAAACTGAAGTATAGATGATTGTGACCACAACAGTGAACTCTATAAATCTATACTCTATATTTAGATAGAAATTCACTGGATCATTTATGAAATTTGAAGCATAATATATAACAAAAATATTAATGTTGATGAAATAGATTGTTTTAAATGGAAAAAAGGGACACATACAAGAAAACAATATTAATCAGAGAGAATGAGTTTTACATTCTTTCTAAAATAGTGAAAACTGTCTTGCTGTGAGGGACTTCTGTCTTGAATAATGATTTATTGATGTCGCACTTAAAAAAACTATTTTTCAAACTGATTAGGTCCTTGAACAGATTGATACATCAATCAATCCCCTCCAATCAGCCCTGGCCCTCCCACAGATTAGGGAAAAAAAAATTATTCTGTCATTAACCAGAGCAAGTTATCAATACATTCATTCTCTGGTTGTGTTGTGTTCAACATTTGTTAGCATTTATAGTAGAAATAATTTAGATATCACAGGAGTCCATCTAGTGTTTAGTGATGCAATCAGTCAATGACCTGAGACACCATATTTGCCATCATTTATCTATACCCATTCCTTTGCTGATACAGGGTCAGTAACCTGTGTTGTAGACAAACACTGAATACAGTGTTAGAAGCAGGCTCCAAAAACGTCAGGTAAATGAGGATGTCTTTTGCTATGCACCAGTCACAGGGAGACTAATAGACGTATGTCCAAAGCATGGTTTATTAATTAAAGAAAAAAAAAAACAAACAAAAAAAGGCCCATACATAGTTTCCTACTAACCCTACAAGAGCTATTGAGGGACCATGTTCTCATTCAAATAGTCATATATTTTGCCCAAGATATTTCACGATTTTAAAAAGAAAAAAAAATGTTTGTATTGCTGAAACTGAAAATGAATACTTCATATATAATTTCAAAATTGTTGCTTACTCATTCTCAATATAATTAGTCTTGTTGCTTTAGATGCATGAACTACTAAATTGATAATTTTATCTTTATTTAAATGGTCAATCGTCACTAGCATATTTGTGTCGTCTAAGCAAGTTAACAGTTAGTTTATAAACAATAAAGTATATGTAATTAATTTTATTTTTTCTTCCTCTACTCAAGCCCCAACACAATAACATCTAATAATCCATGATCTTTAACTCCTCCTTCAAAAGACAAATTCTTCAATTTATCAGCATCTGAAGGGTTGTGGCTTCTAGTTCTAGTCATTGAAGTCTATGTCTTGATTTAGTTTTCACACTGGTTTTTGCGTCATCTATGATTATTATAATTTGTTAGAGCTTATCTTTACCTTGAGTCCTTTGTAGAGCCCATCACAATAAGAACTGAGCTCTCTGTGTTTGTCTGTAATAATACTGAAATAAAATACAGAAATGGATTCACTTCCCATACTATAATAGCTACCAAATCCTACTATGTGGTACAAAATAATACAGTACCATGAGGCCAGAAGGATTAGGAAACTTGTGCAAAAAAAAAAAA
>VWZG01010814.1:0-22477 GCA_013396735.1 Grallaria varia
GGAAGGGAAGGGAAGGGAAGCTCCCACCTCCCGCATTCAGAAGCCACACTTGGCCCATCCACCGCTTCCTTCTGAATTCCCTCACAAAAGGTGAGGAAGGGCAGCAGAGACAGGACTCTGCCCAGGGCATGGAGAGGTACACAAGTGCCACAGCTGGGCATTGTGCTGCCCAGGCTAATTAACCTGCCATGATGACAAATTACAGTCCAGACTCGTGGAATAGCCATGCCCTTGTGTGCTAGGGGTTGTCTCCCTTCGTGCGTGTTCTTCTATGCCTCTGACCATGCAGCCACAGCACAGAGCACTGGATGGAACGGATCCTCCTGTTAAAACAGGTTGTGGGGAGATGGTGTCGTGGGTTGACCCTGGCCGGAATCCATGGGCTCATTAAATCCCTCTCTGCAACTAGGCAGAAGGGAGAGGGGTCATCCACCCACCACAGACTCAAAGGGAGATAATACCTAAATTTATTACTAACGGGATAAAAGCTAAACTAAATACTGAGGAAAAAAAGGTCTTAAAACACACCCCCCACACACACACTTTCCCCCCACCCCTCCTTCTGTCCATGGGGGGTTGCAGTTGGTTGCAGTTGCTGCTGTTTGCGATGTGAGTTCCCCACCCCTCGGGGTCACTCCTCCATGGGGTGCAGTAAAGGTTGAGTCCCTGCACCCCAATGGGCCTCCATGGGTTGCAAGGGGACATTCTGCTTCACCACGGTCTGCAGGGGACCACAGCTGAGTCCATCCCCTGCTCCGTGGGGTCCCTCCCACGGGAGACAGTCTTTAATAGACTTCTGCAGTGTGAGTCCACCCCTCGGGCAGCAACTCTTCCATATCTGCTGTCCCGAGGNCCCCTCCATAGGTCCACAGGTCTCCTGCTCCAGCGTGGGTCTGCCTTTCCACGGGTCCACAGGTCTCCCTTCAAGCATCCACAGCTCCAGCACGGGCTCCTCCATGGGCTGCAGTGGTTTTAGCTCTGAGTCCTTCCCCTGCTCCATGAGGTGCCTCCTCCCCACACTCTGCAATGACCTTGGTGTCTGCCTTGTTATCCCATGTTCTCGCTCCCTGGAATCTCTTCTGCCCAACAACTTCCAATTCTTAATTATGTTATCACAGAGGCGTTACTGTGATCTCTAATTGGCTTGGCCCTGGCCAGGAGCCGGCTGTCCCTCCTGGGGCCAAGTGTCATTGGCTCCTATGGGACCAGAGGAAGCTTCGAGCAGCTTCTGACAGAAACCACCTCTGCAGCCCCCCTTGCACTACAAAAAAAAAAAAATTTTGGCTACAGAACCCCAGGACAGATGGGAATTCTGGTGGAGAATGGATTATATGGATTGTATCTCCAAGCCGTGGCTGTGATGGGAACACGGTTCATGGTGTGGAGATGCAGCTCCAGGGAAGGCACCTGGATTTCAGCAGCTGCTCCAGTTCTGACACGGCTTTCCAGCCTCCCCTGCGTGTCCTCACGTTAATGAAGATGTAGATGCTGAAGAGGATAAAGAGAAGAGACAGCACAGCTTCTGAGGTTCAGACAGTGCAAACACCCCACCTGCTGCTGCCACAGGGTGTGTCACCTCGATGCCTTGTGCTTCCATCCCAGCATCTGTCCTCCTAATGGAGGGGAGGGCAAGACTTGCTTTATAGGCATTTAAAGAGAGGGGTGTGAAAATTAATTAATCCTGGGCTGTGATATACATTCACCTGAGTGCTTTCAGTTCAGCCTCCATAAGGAATTAGCACAGATTCCTGGAACAGCCTGGGTTGGAAGGGACTTTAAAGCCCATCCCATTCCAACCTCCTGCATGGGCAGGGACACCTTCCATCAGCCCAGGTTGCTCCAAGCCCCGTCCAACCTGGCCTTGGACACTTCTAAATACATTCTTTTGTTGCAGTTTTGAGGCAGTAAAACCCACTGAATCACGTGAGGCAGCAGCAGTTGGCCGTGCCCTGGGCACGGCGCAGCACAACTGGAGCTGCCACAGCGGGCTGGGGGGAGCTGTCCCAAATTTCAGACCTCCTTTTGCTGATCTATAGACTACTTTGAAAAGTTTTTTTCTAAATTTTGGAGAGGGGTGTAGATTCCCAGGACACTGTCACCCTTCCCGTCCTTCCCAGCTTCTCCTCCAAGCATCAGACCCACTTTCCCTCGCTAACTTTTTTCTTTTCTTAAGCACTAATGGAAAATATTCCTCCAATGCTCCTTGCTGCTGTTGCTGCTGAAATGCAGGTTTCTGGTCGCATTTAAAAAATGAGGGAGTGGCTCTTCCAGAGCCACAGAAGTGGAAGATGTCCCTGCCCGTGGCAGGAGGTTGGAGTGATATGGTCTTTAAGGTTCCTTCCAACCCAAACTGCTCTGTGATTCCTGGGATTCTAAGAACAGCCCGCCCAGGGACAAGTCATTGCCTCAGTTCTTACACAGCCTTAGCAAAGGGGATTTCTGTGAGGTCATTTCATATGAGACAGTGGCCTTGGCTCTTATTACTGATACATATTTTAGCAGCTTTAATAATCAATGAAAATAAAAGTAACACTTGGAAGATGGACCCTTCCTTTCATTCAAGCCACAAAACGCTGCATGGATTTATTAGAGAAGACTTTATGAAACAGAGATAACACTGAAATAGCTACAAGGGGCTTTGTTTGAAGTGCTTTATTTATAATAAGCTCATTATGGAAGCTCTTCACAGTTGCTCTTTTCCATGCACCCCCAGTTCAAGCCATGCTCTGTATGGCAGAACTCAGGGCTTAACGGCCATATCCCTTAGGATCATGTCCCTTTAAGGTCATATCCCTCAAGGTCATATCCCTCAAGGTCATATTCCTTAAGGTCATATCCCTCAAGGTCATACCCCTTAAGGTCATATTCCTTAAGGTCATATCCCTCAAGGTCATACCCCTTAAGGTCATATTCCTTAAGGTCATATCCCTTTAAGGTCATATCCCTCAAGGTCATATCCCTTAAGGTCATATCCCTTTAAGGTCATACCCCTCAAGGTCATATTCCTTAAGGCCATATTCCTTAAGGCCACATCCCCAGCTCTGTAGGCTTCATTCCCGCTGTTGATCCCTCTCCTGCTCTCACATTTCCCTTTTAGCAGGTTGGTTGGTGGGCATTGCTCAGTGCTGGTCCTAGAAAAGTACATTTTCCCTGAGATCCAACCTAAGAAGCTGTGGCTGCCCCTGGATCCATGGAAGTGTCCAAGGCCAGGTTGGACAGGGCTTGGAGTGACCTGGGCTGGTGGGAGGTGTCCCTGCCCATGACAGGGGGTGGAACGAGATGAGCTTCCCTTCCAACCCAAACCCTTCTGGGATTTTATTATTTCTCTCATTCTAAACCTCCCCTGACACCTCTGCATGTTACCACAGAATAGCAGTAGCGTGTGAGTTCAGTTGGTCTTTAATCCCTCTTTGTCTCACTTCAAGGTTTGATTTACATATACATGAGAAAATAAAAGGTTTGATCAGGTTTGGGGAGGTCTCCATTGCAGTCGGACACAGCTCAGTGTGGCCAAACTGAAGAGGAAAATACAACCCCTGCACCAAGCACTTCTTCTCTTTCCTACCCTCCACTGAATTAAAATTTGCAGTCTTATTTTTGGAAAAAGTGTACGAAAGGAGTGTTTAAGTTTTACAATCCTGGTTAATAACACCTGTCCAGAATCATCTTGCTACCTGAATCCAGAAAAAGAAGTGTTGGTTTAGTTCTTACAGGATCACAAAAATCTCCAAAACAAACCAACCAACATGATGTCTGCATAGAAACAGAATGGAATGTCCTGGACTCACGAGGATCATCCCATCCAAACCTTGGCCCTGCACAGACACCCCCAAGAATCCTAAAGCAGCTCTTCTCATTGACTTTGAATCCCAAAGGCAGACTGAAAAAAACCCCAGAAATTCAGAAATGTCAGAGATTCGAGTTCTTTTCAAAGTATTTGTTTTATGGACAGGTTTGACTGGGCTTGCTGCACTTGGCAAAGAGGACCTCTCTTCTTTTATTATTTTTTAATATCCTTGTTACTCTCCTGTTTTCAGCCTTATTTCCTAGGAAAACAACACTGATCTGAGTGCAGTGTCCACGAACATGTCAGGATAATTCCGAGTAACTTCTGAAACAAATGACTGATTTCATCCCAAACTGAAGCCTCCAAGTTAATTAAATTTCCACAAACTTCAGGGAAATTGACAGCTGGATAGAGGTGAACAATGCGATGTCCCTGCCCAGCGGTGACCCCTGGGAGCAAGGAGGGCAATGGGGTCCTGGGGGGCAGTGGGGTCCTGGGGGGCACCAGGATGGGCAGTGGCAGCAGGTGAGGAGGGGATGGTGCCCCTGTGGCCAGCCCTGGCAGGCACATCTGCAGGGCTGGCTCCAGCTGTGGCTCCTCAGCACAGCAGGGCCAGGGAGCTCCTGCAGCGGGGCCAGCGCAGGCTGCGGAGATGCCCAAGGCACTGGAGCATCTCTGGCAGCAGCAAAGGCTGAGGGAGCTGGGGCTGCTCAGCCTCCAGAGCACACACTGAGAGGGCACCTGCCCAGGGGTGCCAGTGCCTGCAGGGAGGGGGCAGAGCAGGGACCAGCCTCTGCTCGGGGGGCCCAGCCATGGCACAAGAGGCACGGGCAGCAACTGATGCCCACCAAGTGCCACCTGCACAGGAGGGAGAACTTCTTGGCTGGGCAGTGCCCCAGCACTGAGCAGAGAGCAGAGAGGGGCTGGAGTCTCCTCCCTGGGGATATTCCACAGCTGTGGGGGCACAATGCTGTGCCCTGTGCTCTGGGATGGCCCTGCTGGGGCAGGAGGTGGCACCAGATGCCCCACTGTGGTCCCTTCCAGCCTGACCCACTCCGGGATCCTGTGAACATGGAACTGTGTAAATGTCTCAGTGATTACAATGGAACTAGGCCTAATTCTATTACCTATCCAACTCTAAATTTAGACAGAACATATTTTCCACTAGTAATTCTCACAAAATTATTATATTCTCACCAAAATGAAACCATATTTCAAGATTCTATTATTACACTACAACTAGGATTTGAGACACGGGTGAGTACCAGTGATCTGGGGACTCTCCAGACACAGCCAACACACTTTGACAGAACATTTTAAGTCCTCACTTTTTATTTTACCCCACATATAAGGCCCTGCTGGGACTGGAGGTGGCACCAGATGCCCCACTGTGGTCCCTTCCAGCCTGACCCATCCTCGGATTCTGTGAAACAGAAACACTTTCTTTGCTCCTGGTGCGAGTCACTTTCTTTTCCTGCTGTCACAGTCACTTTCTTTTCCTGCTGTCACAGTTGTCACTTTCTTTTCCTGCTGTCCCCCACAGCATGGGTGATGGTTAAGCCCCACCACAAACCAGAAAGCCCAGCCCTCGTTGCACACTCAGCACAAGGTGTGATGTGCCCGATGCTGCTGCGCTTCGCCCGGCAGGACATTTCAAGCAGAAAAAAACCCCACCCCTTTGACTTTTGGTTTTAGGCAGTGTTTGGAAGACACAATAGGGATTTGATGTGTTGAGAAAGAACAATTGTTTGCTCGTTTGTAATGCGAATTATGGCAGTTGGGTAATAGGGGTTTTCTCCCCGCTAAAATGAAGTGCTAATTAGAATGATAGTGTCTCTTCTTCGGAGAAGCTTTTAAAGTAACTGAGAGGTCACCAAATGAAGCTGCACAATAGCTGAGTTTCAATGGGAGCTTCCAGTTAGAGATGCTCAAGGTTTCCTTTCCATTTGAGCAAAGGAAGGTTCCGTACAGGGACTTCAGGGCGATAGTTATTGACTATTATATTCACTTCCTAGACATTGATAGTTATTGACCCTGTTATTTTCATTTCCTTAAAGGTAAAGGGAACAGAGCTTGTGTTTTTAACTCTCAATTTTCGGTGCATCCTCTTCTGGGAACTCCAAAGGGTGATAAACCTCTCGATGTGCCGTGTCTGAGGTGCAGTGGTGTTTGTGTCAAGCTTTCATGGGACCCGAGTGTCAGTAAGAAGTATTTAAAAACCTACTGTAAAATATGGCCATGCCAAGAAAACCCTTCACTTGTGCTTTTGGTCTCCTTTGGCTGTTTCTAAAGCGTTGCTCTGAGGCTGATGTGACCCTGCGAGGGCTCAGGATCATCAGCACTGAGCCCTGCAGCTTTTCCCTCCCGCCCACAACTCTGCCAGGTCATTGTCCCCTTCTCCCACCCCGCTGCCCAAACCCCACCCTGTCCTGTGACCTTCTGCACTGCCCACCTCTGCCAGCATCTGGGTCCTGCCCACCTCTGCCAGCATCTGGGTCCTGCCCACCTCTGCCAACATCTGGGTCCTGCCCACCTCTGCCAGCATCTGGCTCCTGCCCACCTCTGCCAACATCTGGGTCCTGCCCGCCTCTGCCAGCATCTGGCTCCTGCCCACCTCTGCCAACATCTGGGTCCTGCCCACCTCTGCCAACATCTGGCTCCTGCCCTGGGTGTTCCTGAGCATCCCACCGACTGCTCCCTGGAACATTTATTTTATATATATATATATATAATATATATCATCTATGAGTAGTCAGTTTTTCTCTTTGTAATTTCTCCCTAAAGTGGATCAGCCAACTCTCTTAAAGTCATTAATAGGAATTAATGGGACGTTTGCAACGTGCAACCTGCAGCATCAAAGCAGGAGCTGAAAGGAGCCAGGGCAGCAGCTGGACATGAACACAGACTGGCACCTCTTCATGAGGTTTTCAGATTAACAGATTAAAAAGTTAAAGCCGAAAATGGGCTCTGCGCGTTCCTCCGCTGCAAAACTGATTTGTTCCTCCTTTCCCTTCTCCTTGAAGTTCGTTTTCCCCTCTAAAGTTGTAGGAGAGTCCCCCTTGTGGTCCAGGCCAGAAAAGCAGGACTGGGACCTCACCTGGGCTCATTATCCCACCTGGTGTGCAAATTAAAACACAGAATCATCCCAGCACGGTTTGGGTGGGAAGGGACCTTCAAGATCATCTCGTTCCACCCCCCACCATGGGCAGGGACACCTTCCACCAGCCCAGGTCGCTCCAACCCGGCCTTGGACACTTCCAGGGATCCAGGGGCAACCAGAGCCTCTCTGGGCAAGACGCTGCTCTCCCTTAGACCATCAGCATTAAGGACTCAAAGTGTAGAAGCTCGAGCGTTTGTGGAAGGGCTGATGGAGCTGCCAATCCCCAGAGCTGTTCATCTTCCAGCATGTTCTCTGCTTTCCCCCTCCCCTATGGGCGCGTTAATGATTTATCCACTGATTAGCTCTTGAGGGCAAGTTGTGCTTTGGGGGTTGCCCCGGCCCCCTGGAAGAGCAGAGGGTTTTCCAGAGGTGTTTTTTGCCTTGGGGGCACCTGCAGAGTTGTCCAATATTCAGCTGTAACGCAAGTCCACGTGAGGATGGAGACTCTTGGATTCAACCAACCTGTGCCAGGGCCTGCCCACCCTCCCAGCCAGCAATTCCTTCCCAATATCCCATCTAACTCTGCCCTCTGCCAGTGGGAAGCCATTCCTCCTTGTCCTGCCACTCCAGACTCTTGGAAGAAGTCCTTCTCCATCACTGACCCTGCGATGATGACGTTGGAGAAGCTCCCACGCCGCACGGCGACCCTGAGATCAGAAGTCTCCGTAAGCAGCTTTTTGGGGTGTTGCAAAGTTGTCCAGCTGCCACTTTGCATGGGTGGAACGTGCTTTCCTGGGGCACAGGAGCCCAGAAGACAGCTCAGGACCCCACCAGGTGACATTTGCAGGGCCTGGGTGACAAGTGGAAGGGTCCAGACCCCTGTGAGGATGCCGTGACACCACGAGCTCAGGGTCCTTCGAGGTGACAGGAGACAAGTGCAATTTTTCTGAGGTCATTTTGAGCGCTGGAGAAGGAGTTGGGGGACCCAGGGCATGCATGGGTCTGCCTTGGGGGCACCTGCAGATTGTCCAATATTCAGCTGTAACGCAAGGCCACGTGAGGGTGGAGACTCTTGGATCCAACCAGGTGATGGTTGGGACATGGGCACGAAGCTTGTGGTGCAACCACCTCTCCATATGGTGTGGATTCATGGGGAGCTCGAACCAGACCTTCACACCTCCTGAAAGCTCTGCTTGGGACAGTTGACTTAGATGCCCTTATATTTATTGGCATTTTTTTGGTGAGGATTTGCATTGTGGAACAGATATTTCTAATCAGACTTGATGATCTCGGAGGTCTCTTCCAGCCCAGTTGATTCTGGGATTCTAGGAATTTTCGTTGCTCCACAATGAAAATGCATAGCCAGGACATCCCTGTTTTGCCTGAAATCAAACCCCAAAGGAAAGAATCAGCCTGAATTTGGGGGTACAGCCAGTTTTGGAAGTTGAAGTAGCCTTTGGGGGTGGGGGGTGGGTTTGGTCCAATTTAGAAGTCCCTTGATGGCCAGGAATGGTTTCTGGGCTGTTCACTGGCGGTGTCGCTGGATGGGGTTTGTGCAGTCTGAGCAGGGCCCAGAAGGTGTCACCACAGGACAGGAAAGAGCCCGAATCCTCCTAAAAACCTCACATCGGCAACAACCAGCCCGGGCAGCACCGCAGGATTTCTACATAGAAAACTGTTGCATTCATTTTTATTTTTTTTTTAATAATTAGATGACTATTAACAATTATGGGAAGAGAAAAGCCAAAAAATGTGGTAGTGGTTGCACCATTTATTTTTCTTTTCCTGGGGAGGATTTTTTTGGTAAAGGTTTGCATTCTGGAACAGATATTTATAAGCAACTCGCGAGGCAAAATTGATGACTATTTTTGAAGAGTCACAAACGCGGCCATGGGAAAAATCTCATTTTTATCCATAAAAGGAGTGGTCAGATGGTCAAACGAGTGGGTTTATTAAAAACAAGCAGCATCCTGTTCTTGGTTTTGCCTTGTCTGGGGCTGTCCCTCTCGTTTCCTCTTAAGTGCCGTAACCTTAACAAGGCTCTCATTTTTAATTGAAAGATTAAAGGGTCGTTTCTCGAACGCAACAACAACAGACAAATAAATAAAGCGGCTTTTCCTTTTGCAAAGTCAGCATTGAGTGGGAAAAATGATGCAAAGGAGTCTGTCGGTGACGTGTCAGAGCAACCCACTTGGGACTGACTGACAGGCATCCATGGAAACTTTATGGGATCTCCATGTCCCGAGGTATTTTCATCCCTCTTATTTAACTCTTAAGTCTCCACTTTCCAACCCTCCACTGGGAGTATAAAACAGTAACTTCAAGCAGCTCGGCCCCCTTTTTCCTGTAGAAACACTCCAACCTCTGCAGAATTTCCCAAGGAATTGCGTTTCTTCTTTGCCAGGAGCAATAAAGGCTTGGAATGGGGGGCTGGAGGAAGTCGCTGTGCTGTGGTACATGCCAAAGAAGGGGGATGTTGCACGGTGGGAGTTTGGGCATCCAAAGGGTGACAGGACTTGTGTTGTGGGAGAGAAGACCCCGCTCTGCCCATGCTGTGCCCCCTTGGGTGCCTTCCATGTGGCCTTGTGGGAAATCTGCTTTCCTGTTGGGAAAATTGGGCTCTTCCTCATCCGTTTCTCCACCTTCTCATCCCTTCTCTTTGCCCAAAGAAACTGTGGCTGCCCCATCCCTGGAAGTGTCCAAGGCCAGGGCCAGTGGGAGGTGTCCCTGCCCATGACATGGGGTGGCACTGGTTGGGCTTTAAGGTCCCTTCCAACCCGAACCACTGCGGAATTCTGCGATTCCTCCTTTTTTTTTCCCCCTGTACCTGAAACAGTGCAGCCACCACACTAGATGGCAACGGAGGCAAACAAGACTCCAGCACCAAGGTCTGCAGAGAAACTGGGTTGTTCCAGGGATTTCACCTCCTCTTCACAAAAAAAAAAAAAATAAGGAATGTTCCATTGGCTCGGGGAAATCGAGGTTGAAAAATTCAGGTGACAGGGATCCCCACGAAAGCCCCTGCCCAGGTGTCTGGGCACAGCACAGATGTTCTTTCCAGGGCTGGTCACACTTCAAACATTGTTAAGGTCAGAGAAATGAAGGCAAATCATCCCTTAACAACAGAAACCAGGGGTTTAATTCAGCATCGAATGAGAGAAATTACAATATCCTCTCCCTTCCAACACCTGGTTTCCATAATTCTCCTCCACGCCCCGTCTTGGATGTTTGGGTTTCTGTCTTGCTTCGTCTTCTTTTCTTTCTTGGTTCGACCACGTAGCTGCAAATCCAGAAATTTGTATTTTCGGGAAAAAAACAGGATGGGCTTTCAGGTCCCTTCCAACGCAAACCAATCCGTGGGTTTATTTGTATTACCTCACAACTGGTGCCTACTGGAAAAGCCCCACATAAGAAGCATATCCTGAAGGCACATTAAAATATATATTTAAAAATTAAAACCTGGACAATATTTCAGTGTTTCTTCCATACCTTCACTATTGACTTCAAGGAATTACAGCCCAGCCCCAAATCTTCCAAAGGGATGCTCTGCTGCCAATAAATCCTGCTGCATTTTCTTACCTAAGGGCATTTCTTACACTTAATGTGGGAATTCAAAGGGTTGTATATGAAACTGGGAGCTGTAAAATCAGAATTATGTTTACAATGTAAATATTTGCTGTATAATCCCACCTGTTCTTGCCTCTTGGCTGTGGCCTGGCTGGTTATTTTGAGTTTTCCCTGTTTTCAGGACATCTTCATATACTTTCAATTTATCTGTTCATTTTTTACACGGAAAATTTTATGGATAAGAAGATTTTTTTTTTTTTTTTAAGGATGATATTTGCATTTTTTAGAGAAAATTCTTTGAAGAAGTGATGGGGTTAGCCTGTTTCTCCAAAGATCTCTCTGCAAATTTAATGGAAAATTAAATCATAGAATCATTAAGGCTGGGAGAGACCTTTTAGACCATGGAGTCCAACCATTAAGCCAACACTGCCAGGTCCATCCTCATCCCTAAATCAGGTTCCCAAGGACATCCGCATGTTTTTTTGAACACTTCCAGGCCCCTCCCAGTGAAGAAATTTTCCCTAATATCCAACTAATATCCCTCCCTGGATCAACTCACTCGACCTGACTTCTGTTAGATTTTATCACGCTGAAGAAGTTTTTTTTGTGGAATAAGGAAAAAATTAGAATTGAAAAAGATGAACAGGCCAACGTGGGCTGATTGGTTGAAAAGCCAGTGAGGACAACATAATTAACACCAATCAAAGGCATCTGGTGAAAAATAATTCCGGGGAAGCAAATGTGAAATGGATTCTGATGGGGTTGGAAATTGAAGCCAGAAAATTCACTTTGAGTAGCAGGGCTGAGGAGTCGTTTGCTGCTCTTAATTAAAGCCACAGGAAAGAACTTATGGGGGCGAGGGGGCTAAATGGAGACTGGACGGTGCAGGGAAGGGATGAGAGCATTCCAGAGGGATCAGGGAAGTTCTCCAGCCTTGGGGAACCACGGTGTGTCCTGCCCTTGAGGGATGAGTTTTCCCAAAGCTCCTTTAGGTCACAGCACACACACACACGTCGCTGACCCCACTAAAGTTACCTCGGAATTAGGGAATCCCAGAAGGTTTGGGGCTGGAAGGGACCTCAAGGCCCACCCTCTGCCACGGGCAGGGATGTCACCCACCGGGTCACGGGCTGTTTGTGGCCTCTTTGGGACACTCCAGGGTGTTCTTTCTTCCTCTCTGCTCACGAGGCTGATGTTTACTTTTTGTTCTTAATGAACAGTGTGAAGTTAATGCTGTTGTTTCTCCTGGTCCCCAAAAATATGAGGGTTGGCAGCATGAAAATGAGCATTTTTGTCAAATATTGAACATCTGTATATTTTTATGTATTCCATATATATATATATAAAAATTATGGGAGGGAGGGTGTTGACTCTATCCTATATATATTCACACTTTCTATACGCTGAGCTCTATATTGATTTGACAGACTGAGGAACTTGAAGCCTGGAGAGGAGAAGGTTGGGTTGAGACCCCAACGGCATCTTCCAGTATCTGAAGGGACCTACGAGGAACTGGAAAGGGACTTTGGACAAGTGCTTGGAGTGACAGGACAAGAGGGAATGGCTTCCCACTGCCAGAGGGCAGGGATAGATGGGATACTGGGAAGGAATCCTTCCCTGGGAGGGTGGGCAGACCCTGGCACAGGGTGCCCAGAGAAGCTGTGGCTGCCCCTGGATCCCTGGCAGTGTCCAAGGCCAGATTGGATGGGGCTTGGAGCAACCTGGGCTGGTGGAAGGTGGAACAAGATGGTCTTTAAGGTCCCTTCCAACCCAAAACATCCCGGGATTTTCTGGCACATTAATCAGTATAATTGCTCTGTAGTTACACCGACTAACATGTGAATTTGCATGTATTGGGGAAAAGCACACAGAAAAGACTCATTATAGAAATGCTGAGCCTAAATTGTTTGGTGCTGTTTTCAGGACAGGACAGAACACACACACACGGGACAACCAGGACTGCAGAGCAAGCAGAGCGTCCTAACCAGGTGATCCGTAAAGGAGAAGGTGTCACCTCTTGTGGCTTCACCACGGACGAGGAGCAGGGAAGCAACCCTCCAGCCCGTCAGGAACCCCCAGGGCAGGCAAGGAGAGGCTTGGAGCCAACCATCCCATCCCACAGGTCGGATGGCACCGGGAATAAGCAGCGGGATCAGTGTAGGAAACCTGCTGTCAGGGTTGGCCCACTGGGCACCGATCTTGGTTGGGGGCAGCACGTTCCCCAGTGCCAACATCCACTCTTGGGCCTGCTGGGCAAACAGTGCCAGGCTGTCACTTGTGCCACAGCATCCTTTTCACGGCACCTTCCCGAGGGAGAGAATCCCTCTTGATCTTCGGGAAGAGGTGGCAACGACTCCCTGATAAGGCAGGTCCTTATGGGGGCTCTGGATGAGATCAGCCCTTGATCAAGAGGGATGTTTGAAGCCTCTGTGTTCCCAAAGAGGCAGTTTCCCCATCCTGCAGTCGGGATTCAATCCAAGGATTATCTGAGGCCGGGCTTTGTGCCTGTTTTCCTGTAATAACACACCCTTCATCTCAAAGGTGTCGATGCAGGTGTCGTTTAAAAAGTCATTTGAAAGAGTTCATTCCACAAACCACAAGGCACTTCAGGGCAGCTTCTCCACGTTGGGAGTCACCCAAGATCTTCGGGATGAGAGGGAAGATGAAGGGTTTCTCCCTTTCCAGGATCTCTGTCGTGTCACTGAGCCACTGGATTGATTTTATTCCTTGTGTTCTTCCCCCAAAACGGCGTCACAACCTTCTTCCTAGCTGGGTTTCAGGATAATTCTCCCAGAATTTCATCAGTTGGATGGAGCTCTGAACAACCTGCGCTGGTGGAAGGTGCCCCTGCCCATGGCAGGGGGTGCAAGAGGGTGATCTTCAAGGTCCCCTCCAGCCCAAACCACTTTGGGACTTTATGAGACCTTTGGCAGCACTTTTGCAAGGAACAGACGTGGCAGAAATCCTTATATTCATTTTATAGGGAATCACCAATGCTTGAACTGTATTCCATAGTTATTTCTTCTGGCTCTTCTCATTTTTAGTGCTAAATTAGATGAATGAATTATTTGGTTATTTTGAAATTGCAGCTAATCCTAAAAAAAAAAAAAAAACCAAACAAAAAAAACCAAACAAACAAAAAAAAAACCACCCAAAAAATCCCAAAAAAACCCCAAACAAACCTGGCAGATCCTGTTATACTTTACAGCATTTAAAAAAATGGAATGACAGGTACAAAAGGTACAAGCCAAGGAGTAAATTAGACCTGAAACTACATTTGGAAGGAACTGCCACAATGAAGACGGAATTGCTTTTTCTTCCCAGCAGTGGCTCCATCAGCTGCCCTGTGAGTTTATTGAAATCAGAAATGAGGTCATTTTTCCATCTCGGGGATGGAATTGATCGTTTTTGCAGCGCGGGGATCGCAGGCACGGGGGATGAGAGGGTTTAGCACGGGCTGAGCAGATTGCAGGAGCGCTGCTGAATAAATTCATTCTGCCCAAACAGTGGGTTCTGCGGCAGCTTCAGTGAACCCGGGCTCTAATTAAGGGGTCTGCAGAACAGCCTGGAACTGAGCGCCCCAAATGCTGGCCGGGGGGGGAACTCATTAACCTGCTACAAAGGCAGAGAGAAAATTAAAAGTTCGGAGGTGGGGGGGAGCTGGAGCACTTCTGTCCCTTAAGCACAAGCCAAAACCAAAGGGGAACAACTCGCAGAGGATAAAACCAGACCCTTGCGAATGTGGGTGGCAGAAAAGGGTCTGGAAAAACGACTAAAGACTTCAGCAAACCTCCCCTGCCCCCTGGGCAGAGATTTGGAGACTCACAGAATGGGTTGGGTTGGGAAGGATCTTAAAGATCCCCCCAGGCTACAAACAGTTTTCACCTGCCCTGGCACTTGAATGAAATCTGCTCAAGGCCAGGTTGGATGGGCTTGGAGCAACCTGGGCTGGAAGAATGTGCCCCTGCCCATGGCAGGGGGTGACACTGGATGATCTTCAATGTCCTCTCTAACCCAAACCATCCCGGGATCCTGTTGAAGGAGTCTCTGTGTATCTGAGGAGCAGCAGATTTTGGTAGTGGTTTTGTTCTGAAGTTCAATTCAAGTTGTTGCCAGGTTTTTGTGACCATTGTAAAAGTCTTACATTTGCAGTATTGTCTGACTGTAATTGGACACAGGCCACAAGTGGAGGTCTTGATGAGTTTTGAAAGTCAGTTAATAGACTTCCAAAGGCACAGATTAACAGCTGACAACTCTGTTAGCACAGTGTTGGCACCAGTGTCGAGTTCAGACCCCAAAGAGATACTTGGGAGAATATTGGATATTTAGGAAGGAATCCTTCCAGTGCCGAGTTCAGACACCAAAGAGATATTTGGATGAATATTGGATATTTAGGAAGGAATCCTTCCAGTGTATTGGGAAGGAATCCTTCCAGTGCCAAGTTCAGACACCAAAGAGAAATTTAGAAGAATATTGGATATTAGGAAGGAATCCTTCCAGTGCCGAGTTCAGACACCAAAGAGATATTTGGGAGAATATTGGATATTTAGGAAGGAATCCTTCCAGTGCCGAGTTCAGACACCAAAGAGATATTTGGGAGAATATTGGATATTTAGGAAGGAATCCTTCCAGTGCCGAGTTCAGACACCAAAGAGATATTTCCATGAATATTGGATATTAGGAAGGAATCAATATTGGATATTAGGAAGGAATCCTTCCAGTGCCGAGTTCAGACACCAAAGAGANAGGTCTTGATGAGTTTTGAAAGTCAGTTAATAGACTTCCAAAGGCACAGATTAACAGCTGAAAAGTATATTTAGGAAGGAATCCTTCCAGTGCCGAGTTCAGACACCAAAGAGATATTTGGGAGAATATTGGATATTTAGGAAGGAATCCTTCCAGTGCCGAGTTCAGACACCAAAGAGATATTTGGGAGAATATTGGATATTTAGGAAGGAATCCTTCCAGTGCCGAGTTCAGACACCAAAGAGATATTTGGGAGAATATTGGCAATTAGGAAGGAGTCCTTCCCTGGGAGGGTGGGCAGGCCATGGCACAGGGTGCCCAGAGAAGCTGTGGCTGCCCCTGGATCCCTGGGAGTGTCCAAGGCCAGGCTGGACGTGGCTTGGAGCCACCTGGGCTGGTGGGAGGTGTCCCTGCCTGTGGCACAGGGTGGGATGGGATGGACTTGAAGGTCCTTTCCACCCCAAACCATTCCCTGGCATTCGTGTGATGCAGTTCATACTGTCTCCACCAGACGTGGAGTTGGGAATATCATGCACAGGTTCGTGGCCTCAGGTGTCACCTCTGCAAGATGCACAGAAACAACTCTTTAATATGGAATTAAAAGGGACGATGCTTTTCCAGACCTTCTTGTGAAAACATTGTCCCACGGGAGTTCTTCTTGCACACCCCCTTGTTAATGCACGTTTCCCTCGCAAAGAATTTTGGCATTTCAATAAAACCGAGGTGGTTTTGAAGCCACCTGGTGAATTAAAGCCAGAGGAAATATTAAACAGGGAAAAATGGAATAATATTAATTTTATATCACCGGTGTGATACTGACTGTGATTTGGGCTGTGGTGAGTTTTGTATTCAGACTCGTCCATCTTAAGACATTTTTGGGGTCTGGATATAAAATATAGCGGGTCAAGTTCTCTGTCCTGAGTAAATCCAGAGGTGGAAGTTTCCCCCCTAATTGTCCTGCTGGTTTGCTCAGAACGAGCCCTTTCTTTGCCCAGGAATGGAAGTTTGGAGGCCACAGGAGAAAGGAGGGCAGGGAAAGCATCTCCCCGAGTTACACAATCCCCCAAGGTGACTCCTCAAGGCCAAGGGAAAATGGGCTCAAGGGAAGTCACAGGAATCCAGCCTCAATTTGCTGGTGTGGGAAACTTCATCAGGGATGAGCCGCTCTTAATTGGGAACACTGAACTCTCTCTTATAATTGAAAATAATTTCATTTCGCTTTTTAAAATAACCTTAATTTTTGTGTCAAACCCAGTTCTTTAAAGGCCAGTGGCACAGGAGGGAGTTGGCAGGGTCAGGTTTTAACCTTCACTTTTACCCACGGTGGCATTTCCAGGCAAAGACAGTAGAGGGGGATCGTGAAATACGCAAACTTTCCTCGGGTCTGCCCGAAAAACACCGAATTTCCTCAGTCTTTTCTGCTGCTGGGGGTGGAAGGAGGAGGGTGCTGGAATTCTTTTCCAGGCAGACGCTGTAGACTGGAAGCTGAGGAGGACTTTGAGAGGGTGCCAAGTGAGATCTGCTCTGGGGTAAAGCCTCGGGTGACCCTGGAAGTTAAAATTCTGGTTACCTTTAGGGTTTGGGTTTAACCTATGGAGTACATATGGAGCATGGAGTGACTTCAGTTCCTTCCCTTGCCGTCTCAAACTCACCAGAATCAGCTTTTCCAAAGGTCTTTTTGTCTTTTATCCTTGGGGGAAAAAAAAAAAGTCATTCTAGTTACAAATAATCCCTAATTGTGACGACATCCCTCTATACGGACATATGGCCAGATATTGGATTTTCCAGGATAGTGATCCATTCTTAAATGGGAACCTGGATGTAGAAAGGGTGGGAAAGGGGAGTCGGCTGGGGAAAATAACTCAGCTAGTAGGACAGACCATTTACATCAGCAGGAAAGGGGGAATGGTTTTAAACTAAAAGGCAGGAAATTTAGATTAGATGCAAGGAAGAAACTGTTCCCTGGGAGGGTGGGCAGGCCCTGGCACAGGGTGGGTGCCCAGAGAAGCTGTGGCTGCCCCTGGATCCCTGGAAGTGTCCAAGGCCAGGTTAGATGGAGCTTGGAACAACCTGGGCTGGTGGAAGGTGTCCCTGCCCATGGCAGGGGTTGGAATGAGATGGGCTTTAAAGTCCCTTCCAACCCAAACTATCCCATGAGCCTCTGACCATGATGCAACATCATCATCGTCATCATCATCATCATCATCATGACCATGATGCAACATAATACACACACATAAGCGATGCCTTTGAGTGAGTTTTTCTTTATTTAATTAAATCTTGAATGTTTTTCTGTGTTTTGGGACTATTTCTTAAATGTTGTTTGCTTGTTTTGGTTGGTTGGTTGGTTGGTTGGTTGGTTGGTTGGTTGGTTGGTGGGTTGGTTGGTTGGTTGGGGGTTTTTTTGCACTTTTCATGTCAGTGTATTTGCTGTTAATGAGACCAATTATCACGAATCTCAGGAACAGAAAGTCCATCCTGCTTAGCAGCATCGCCCTAAATGTTTCACACGTGGCAGCATTTTGTCCTTTTCCATGGATGTTTTAAACCCCTCAAAGAGGTGCTCTAAAAACTCCCAGAGCCTCATCTGTCAGCGAGCCCAGGACATGAAAACATCCCAGGATTAGCACATCACTTGTAAACAGAACTGAGACACTCCTGACTCCAAACAGTTTTCCAAACAGTAGGACCCAACACCGCATCGATTAAATGTGGGCTCAACACTTCCCTACGTGTTCTGAAGAGAAGTGGTGTGGTAGGTTTAAATTTTAGGCTTTGGCTGGGTTTGTTGGTTTTTAGGCCTTCCTGGGAAACAAGTCAGGTGACATACATTGAGAAATCAGAGTTATTCCCAACTATCTCACATCCCATGGGATATCAGGGTGAGGGAGNTCCCTTTTCCTCCTCTGTAAATAAATAAATAAATAAATGAATGAATAAATGAATAAATAAATAAATAATAAATGAATAAATTAATAAATTAATATCTGTTCCTCTCACGGTCTGAAGCTTTCAAGTTTTCTCTCCCTCCCCTCGGCTTTTTCTCCATTTTTCTCCCCTTTTGGGGGGTCTTTGGGAGGGGGATCCTGTGCTGGTGCTGGGAAGTTCTGCCCGGTGTTGCTTTGTTGTGGTTTTGCCCAAGGTCAAACTTCCACAATTAGAAAGGGGGACAAGTTTCTTTTTGAGGTTTTTTCTCCCCGAAACACGTTTTGCCCTTCGAGGTGCCACCTCCTGATGGGACTTCATTGGGGATGGGAACACCCTTTGGTTTGCTGGCAGTGCCACCCTACTGACCCGTGGTCGATATTCCCTTGTAAAGCCACGCCTGTCAGTGCTGGGGGCTGTGTTTAATTCCATATTTCCTATTTCCTTTATACAGCACCAGTGACATCATAACCAATGCGCTCCACAGGGCAGTGGGGTGGGGTTTTTAGGGGTTTTTTTTCAGGTAATTGAGTTCAGATGGATTTTGGCCTCATGTCCTGTAGGAAACCACAAGTACAAGGTGCTGAAAAATCCCCTGGGGAAGGACAGTGGACTTTTCCAGAAGAGAGTTTTTGCTGGAAGGTCGTGTCCTGGAAAGCCTCTTTCCAAATGTTGGTTGTTAGTGGTGTTTAGATGGTATCTGAACACAAACCCCACCCAGGAAACAGCCAAACGGGGTGATTTTTTTTTTTTCCATGCAATTAAAACACGTCCCATCTTGTTGCGTGTATGTGTGTGGAATATTTCCTGGGAATTGTGGAAATGGAGCAAAGCCCATAACGAGCCTGTTAATAAAACCCCATCCTGAACACATATTTTGTGCCAAGGACTTGGTCAGTAACATACCAGGTAGGTATGAAGTGCCTGCCCCTTCATTCTTCACGGCCCAGGTGCTGTAAAACATAAACATTATTCACAAATCCTTTAAAAAAAAAAATATGTTGGAATAAGAGGACTTTTTTGTTGCAGAACAAATGGGAAGGTGCAAAGAGAAGGGCTCGGTCGGGCCAAAATAATGCACCAGATCTGGCACTCTCTGCCTGAACCCGGAGAACTGATTGTAGACCTGAGGTGAGTCACTGAGGGATGTTCCCCTTCTTCTTCTTTAACAGCCCAGGGATATTTCCAGCCACTGGGAATGATTTGGGGTTGGGTTTTGTCTGTTATTGACAGAGGGATGCAACCAGGGCAGCTGAAGGAAAGCCCCTTCCAGCACCTGCCCGGTGCCCTCATAGGCTGATGGTTTTTATAAGTACATGAGGTTTTTTCCCCATTTTCTGCCAGTTTTATCCAGTTTTCTCCTCCTCTTGGATGTCTCCTCCCCATTCTTGCCACAGCCTCAGCTGGAACCTGTTTTCCTGCTGGGACAGCAGGTCCCAAAGTGGTGAGACATCCCCTTCCACCTTCCCTTCACCTGCCAGTGCATGAATTCACTGCAGTGAATATAGAACGGTGTTATTTGGGCTGCCTGGAGACCTCTGTGCTCCCGGGGCCCACCCTGAGCCAAAAGCTGGAATTTAGGGGGCTTTTGATCTTTCCTGTCTCCGTAGGGAGTTCCACTGTGGCCCTTGTGGCTGGAGATGAGAAGTCCCAAAGTGCAAAACACCCGGGTATCAAAGTCTCCCTTTTATACTGAAACCCGAGCTGAGTTTTGCCACCTCCCAGCTCCAGTTGCTCCGTGTGGAAGCTCTTCCCTTGTCCTTCCACCTCCTGAGCCCAGCCTGGCGCACACGCCGAGGGCAGAACAGCTCTTTGCAGCTTTGCTGCCACTGAGGTTTGCCTTGAAGTTGTAAAGAAATCGTTCCATTTGCTCCTTTTGCTTTGATGTCGTGGCCTGAGCTGAAGAGGAGGGAAGTGGCTGGATGAGGAAGAGGTGTTTTACAGGCAGCAAAAATCCTCTGGGAGCTGGTGAAGCAATTCCAGGACCGGAGCAGAGCTGCCAAATATGATCCTAAACTGTAGGAAACTTCCAGTCCCTCAGGTGTCTGAAATAGGAATCAGGGATAGAACAGAACGCCACCAAAGCTCCCCTAGAAGACAAGCAAGCCATCCAAACCTTCCCTTTCTCTCTCTTCTAATTTATATATTTTTTACTAAGAAGGAAGCAATTATTTAGTCACTTTCCTCTTGAAAGAAAAGGATTAAACCCAAACCTTAATGATTAACCTTGTCACTGGTGTTTTCTGGGTGAAGTACAGGAGAGTCACAAACTCTCTTGTTTTGGGGAAAGGGGAAGCAAGAAATAAAGTAGAAGTGTTTTGTGCTGTTTCTTAAATAAACAGAACGTGGAAGGCAAAAAGTGTTGTAGTGACAGGACAGGGGCAATGGGGTCACACTGAAAGAGGAGGAATTTTGGTTAGATATTGGGAAGGAACTGTTGGCTGGGAGGGTGGGCAGGCCCTGGCACAGGTTGGGTGCCCAGAGAAGCTGTGGCTGCCCCTGGACCTCTGGAAGTGTCCGAGGCCAAGGCTTGGAGCAACCTGGGCTGGTGGAAGGTGTCCCTGCCCATGGCAGGGGGTGGCACTGGGGGGGCTTTAAGGTCCCTCCCAACCCAAACCAGTCTGGGATTCTATTAATTGAAAGTCTATAAATCTAAAGGTGCTGGGGAAGAGAGAGGGATGAAACAAGAGGTAACTAAGCTGAGAAGATGAGTCTGTGCTCCTTTTTTTTCCCCCAAGATCTCCAGCTGTGTTTTTATCTCTGTGATTTTGTTTCCAGCCATTACTGTTATTTTTCCTCAGTTTTTCCCCCTGACAAACACAGAACACTGCTCTGAAGTACGTCCACCACGTGGCCTCCAACAGAAAGCAAACTGGCCAGCCCAGGTTTTTATAACCACAGCAAAATGAAGCTTTGGGGTGGATTCTTTCAGGTCCTGGCAGAGACTGGAGGAGATCGAGTGAAAGCCTGGAGGAGATCGACTGTCTGGACTAGACAACCCCAATCTTAGCTGGGCAGCTTAAATGTCTCACCTCCCTAAACGCCTCAATATCTGAACGGAAAGTCTTTTCTGCCAAAATCAATGTGATTTACGGGGAGAGATAAGTCAAAGGAGCCGAGCTGGGTAATTGTAATGAGCAGGGGAAAAAATCTCTCCCCTCTCCTTTTGATGACAATGAAAAAGGAGGAGCCCAAAACACCAACCCAAGTCTTGCCAAACTCAGTTACTGGAAGCCCCTGGACGAGCTGGAGCTGGATTAACGAGCAGGGGAGACGGGGGTTGGTGGGTGCAGAGGTCCACAGAGCCATCTGACTCAGCGGGGGAGACGCTTCCTGCGGTCCCCGACATTCCTCTTTCATGTTGAGCTACTTCCAGTTAATTGGCTCATTAACGGGGCATCTCTTGCATCATCAGATTCCCTCCGGAGCTGTGTCAAATTCCCCTCGTCTTTGTTGGCTCCTGTACAGCAATATCCTCCCAAGTCCTTGGCATCAGTCCCCTCCGTGGAAGGATGTAGGAATGAATCTCGGTGTGTCTGGACAGCTCGTTTGCCACAATTAACCCGAGGGCCTTTTGCGTTGCTATTAATAAAGCACCACTGTTTATCCGACCCCTCTGCAAAGAACAGGCGTACAAACTTCAGGGTGTAAACAACAGCCTGGTATTCCAGCTGTCTGCTCCACAATCAGATGCTGGAACGGAAACGCTTTCCTCTTTTTTTCCTGGGAAGACACCAAACGTGCCGTGTTTTCCACTGCATAAATGCCCTTCGTTAACATCAATCCAAACTGCTTTCCAGCTGCAAACCACACTCCTGGATGTGCATCTCCAGGGCAGCCCAAACCCAAATGGCTGCTGTTGGATCTCTCCTGGAACCCTGGTCTGCCAGCACTTGTCTTTGTTGACATCCCATGTTCCCGTCCCGGGATACAGGGGGTGACATGTGTGTGTTCCCATTCAGGAATACAGGGGGTGACATGTGTGTGTTCCTATCCCTGGATACAGGGGGTGACATGTGAGTGTTCCCATCCAGGAATACAGGGGGTGACATGTTTGTGTTCCCATCCCGGGATACAGGGGGTGACATGTGTGTGTTCCCATCCCTGGATACAGGGGGTGACGTGTGTGTTGCATTCCCAGTGACCGAGGGCAGCATTCCCAGTGACCAAGGTCAGCATTCCCAGTGACTGAGGTCAGCATTCCCAGTGACTGAGGGCAGAATTCCCAGTGACTGAGGGCAGCATTCCCAGTAACCGAGGGCAGCATTTCCAGTGACCAAGGGCAGCATTCCCAGTAACCGAGGGCAGCATTCCCAGTGACAGAGGGCAGAATTCCCAGTGACCAAGGGCAG
>VWZG01010814.1:23218-37852 GCA_013396735.1 Grallaria varia
GAGGTCAGCATTCCCAGTGACCAAGGTCAGCATTCCCAGTGGCTGAGGTCAGCATTCCCAGTGACCAAGGTCAGCATTCCCAGTGGCCGAGGTCAGCATTCCCAGTGGCTGAGGTCAGCATTCCCAGTGGCTGAGGTCAGCATTCCCAGTGACCGAGGGCAGCATTCCCAGTGACTGAGGTCAGCATTGGATACTGCACAGATACAGCAGGTTGGCCCCTCTGGAGGCAGCAGAGCAGAAAGAGGTGGCTCAGGAAATGGGGCTGGGTGGCCTTAAAAGCTGCCTCGATGTCTGGAGAGGCTTTTGGCAGGATCCATCCCAGCATTCCCATTTGGAAGCCACAGGAAGTATGGGATTGAAGAACTGAGAGCCACACGGGCTGGAAGTTGCCTGAGCTGCCAGACCTGAGGGATGGGCTGGTGGAATCACTAAGGCTGGAAAAGACCTTTAAGGTCATCCAGTCCAACCATCCCAACCATCCATCAATAACTTCATCAAGAACCTCGTTGGTGAAACAAATTGCAATTTGCTACAAATGCAATTAATACCTGTGATATCATTTGTATTACATGCAGTATAAATCATATTACATGCACTTATGCCTGCAATATCATTTCTATTACAAAGTCACTTTCTTGACAAACAATGGTGCTTCAAAAAAGCCCCACTTGCCTATTTTGGGATAATTTTTCTGAGTAGCAGCTTAATTTAGGATTGATGCAGAGAGGTGTTTTGCTCTTATAAAACAGGCAACAAGCAACAGGACAAGAGGGAATGGCCTCAGGCTGGGCCAGGGCAGGGGCAGGTGGGACAGCAGCAGGAATTTCCTCCTGGAAAGGGTGGCCAGGCCTTGGCAGGGGCTGCCCAGGGAGGTTTGGAGTGCCCAGCCCTGGAGGTGCCCAAGGCAGGACTGGCTGTGGCACTCAGGGACAAGGTGGGCATTGGGCTCGATGACCTTGGGGGTCTTTTCTAACCTCAGTGACTCTGTGATTTTCATACCTGCAAAAATCAGGCAAGAGGGTTAAAATCTATTAAAAGATGGGTTGGGGTTTTTTTCTTAAATAACACCTTAAATCCTGAACTAATTCTGCAGTGGCTGAAAACATGCCATGATCTCACATAAAATAATTTTCCGGGTGAAAGGACAGAAATAGAAGCTTAATTTTGCTGTTCCCCAAAGGAAGGCTAAACTGAAACACTGTTTGCAATCCGGAGTTTTGGGGTTTTGTGGCGCTAATTAAAAGCTTGTTTTGGGGCTGTTTTCTGTTGAGGGGCTTAGAACTTGCAGTGCCTAATGAAGTGCTCCAAAAAAATAGCTTTGATGATGTGTCGTGGATGCTGGTTCTTGCAAACAGAGTCACTTGGCTTGTTCAGCTGGAGAAGAGGAGACCAAGGTGAGAGCTCAGTGGGGCAGAAGAGGGGCAGCTCCATCCCTGGGATGGGATCCAGGGAAGGGCTGGAGCTGTGCCAGGGCAGGATCCAGTGGGATCTCAAGGAAAGGTCCTTCCCCCAGAGGGTGGTGGGCACTGACCAGGCTCCCCAGGGCACTGGGCACGGCCCCAAGGCTGCCAGAGCTCCAGGAATGTTTGGACAATGGGACAGGATGGGATTGTTGGGGTGTCTGTGCAGGGCCAGAGGTTGGACTGGATGATCCTTGTGGGTCCCTTCCCATTCCGGACAGTTTGTGGTGCTTATTTTCTAAGAATGTAATATAAGAAGGGGCAACACTGAAGGAAAAAAAATGTACCTTTCCAGCTTCCAGTCATCTTCAGTTCCAGGGTGCCTGTGACCTGAGCTGAGGGGTGTGGTAGATACCCTGCCTGACCCTAAAATCTCCCCCTGGAGCCGGGCAGGGTGTTCCCCATCACTGTCCCTGGGAAATTAGGGCTGGTTGTCCCTCGTGTCACTTCAGATCACTGAAGTGTCATTTCACCCTCTGGCACTCAGGTTCTCCTGCAGTTCTGCCCAGTCTTCTCCTCTCCCTGTGAACTCCAATACCACCATTGCTGGACTCGGGGAGTTCCTCCTTGTCCCCTTTGCCGCCTTGTTTGCCATCAGCTTTCCACGTGCGCCACAGTGCAACCCCCAAGCAGCCAAAGGCATGGGTTGTTTTAAGGCAAAAACCCCTCCATTTGGTGCAGAACGAGGGCCCTGGTGCTGATTTTGACTTGGCACTGTTAGCAGGGGGGTTGCTGCTGGGTTTGGCCCTTGCAGTGCCTACCTGGGGTCCCCTGTGTCACCCGCAGCAGTGACAGCGGGGCTGCTGTTGCAGCATCCCTTGGCACAGTCTGCCCTCTGTGTCCACGCTCCTGACTGCCCTTTTTCCAGGTGGTGCACACACAGGGAGTCTGTCTCAGCTTCCTGGCAGGCACCGCCGGCTCCTGCTTTCTTTGGGTTTCTCTAATTCTCCTCCTCCGCTCCCTGTGGGTTTTAATCAGTCCTGAATAAATTCCTGCTTGGATGAGGTTCTCCTCAGGCTTTGGCCGTGTTTCTGCCCAGCCAGCCTGCGTCCTGCTTGCTTATATCCCTCCGGGGATAAATTGAATTTGATTGCAGAGTTCTGCTTAGGTGCAGTTCTCTGTTACTGCGAAATACACAAAGAGACCTTACAGAAACCCAAACTGGTTTGTAAAAGAAATAGGCTGCAGGTTCACGCATTTGATGCCAAGTTTACTGGGTGTTCAGCAGGTTAAACCCGATAGAAATCCCATCCAAGCTCGTTTAAAAACCTGATCATTTTAATTGGAAGAGTGCAAGGCGGTAAAACCACAAACTAGACCGAAGTTTGATTCTGAATTGGTGCTTGTAGGGTGGAAACCTGAAAAGTTTGGAGAAAATCCTTCCAGCCCAGTGTCTGATCCCCAGCAATGGCCAGAAGTGGGATTTTAAGGAAAAACACACAAAAAGACACTGGAAATGTCCCAGGCCACGTTGGATGGGGCTTGGAGCAATGGCGGGGTTGGAATGAGATGATTTATCTTTTAGGTCCCTTCCAGCCCAAACCATTCCATAATTCCTTCTGTGGTTCTGTGCTGTTCCTGCTATTTTTTGTGATAAATTAAGTACTTTGGCAACGTTTGTCCAATGTTCCCTGGGCAGAGACGCACAGAAATTCCGTGTGGCAGCAGGCCAGGGGCAGGACTGCCTTGGGATTGTTGCCTGAAGTCAGAGAAATAATTCTCTGGACAATTTTGAGGATAGAAAGGCAAAAAAAGCAGCTGTTTAATTGTGGTGACTTTGGTGCACAGAATATATTGCACATGCCGACAGTATAGACCTTGATGATTTTTATCATACCATCTATTTACAGTATTTGGAATCACCTCATTGGTTCCACCCATCCCAAAACCATCCCTGCCATCAGACCACCCTCGCTGCACCTCCCAAATTGGAGTCGGTGGTCCCAAAACGACCACCCCTTCCTCCCAACCCTCGTCATCCTCATCCTCTCTGTTCTTCATGGAACGGCTTCAAGGTTTTGGAGTAGTTTGGACTGGCCATATCAAGTGCTGTGACCCTGCCATGTCTTATTCTAAGGACATTTTTACCCACGAGGTGTTTTTTCCACCTCACTAAAATCTTTGCCCGTTGGAATAGAATCCAAGGAACGTCAAACAACATTGTAAGAAATCTTGCACGAAGGTCCTTTGCGAGCCGAAAATGCTACAGAATTCTCAACAAGGAACGTCGAACAGCATTGTTAGAAATCTTGCATGAAGGTGCTTGGCAAGCTGGAAGTGCTACACTGAAAGAGCTCCACTAAAATTTAATATAATACAGATTTTAGAGCTGCTCTCCTGCCCATGTGGGTGTTCCTGTGTGCAGGAGCTGCCACCCCGAGCTGATCCCGAGTGCCCTGGCTCTGCTCTGCACAGCACGTGGGCACCAGATGTTGCACAGCTGGGCAGCCCGGGCGGGCACCACGGTGTGACAGCAGGTCCTCTTGGCCATCAGAATGTCCCAAGCCTGTAGGGACAAAGCATCCCTTGGAAAAGCTGATGTGTCCCAACGAACCTGGAGGATGGTGAGCCACGAAGAGGTTTGAAACAGCCTTCATTTCTCAAAGTTTGGGATTAATCAATCTTTGCTTGAAGCCAGAGGGCCGAAAATCCCGCTTGTTCCTCTGAAAGCTGTTTTTGGGATACCTTTCTGCTTTCCCAGTGCCAGTGGGAGGAACTGGACAGCAGGGGAGGGTGACGGGCAGGGAAATCAGCAACTGCCCCAAACTGTGGCACCTGTGTCAGCAACTTGGCAGGGGTCAAAACTTTGGCCGTGGATTTTAAACCTTCCAATGCTGAATTTCCACCCCTCTGCCAGCGAAGAGGAACAACTGAGCTCGTGGGTTTCTCTGGCTGCAGGAGCAGGTTCAGCTCATTTCTTTGCTGCAGATTTTCTTTGTCTGGGGCTATTCCCCAAGTTAAGAAAAACCCCTCTGTATGCCCCCAACTCCCAAGGGTTCCTTGAGAGCCCCTCCGAGGTGCTCCCAGCTGCTTGAAGGGCTTTCTATTCCGTGGAATTCCGTGGAATGCCTCCGTGCTTCCTTTCCTATTGTTTTCAATTACAGTGATTTCAGCAGAGCTGTCCACAGTCAGAAACGATGGAAATTGGATACAGAAAGATCTGATGATTCAAGGAAGAGCAAATACAGCCGTGTCCTTTTACTCCCCAGGGAAAGGATACAGATTTCTCCAGAGCGGCTCCGTATCCTCAGTTTAAGTGGCAGACAGGAAATGTTGTTTTTTTCCCCTTTCTTTAGGTCCCAAAGGATGTTCCTTTGTTAGAAAGCCAAACCTCCATTTCCTCTATTCCTTGTAGCAAACCTGGTGAACACAGAGCCGACTTGGCACCAAACGCAGGAACTTGTAGCCTATTTTCTCTTACAAACTGATTTTGTTTGAACCTTGGAAGTCTGCCTTTTGTTTTCTGCTGGATAACTTGGTAGGCAACTAATTGCTGTTCTTGTGGCCAGATGCTGGAGCCTGCCCTGATGTTAATGAGGTCTCAGTGAGGTTCACAGCAGCCCATGTGTGCCTGGAAGTCCCCAAGGCAGCTGTTTGATGCAGAGAAACCTCAGCAGCGCCTTGGGCTCCATCCCCACCCTGACCCACAACGAACTCCCCCTTTCTCATCCCAGCCCCCACGCGTGCCCTGAGCACGGTTGGACTCGGAATGCACGCACAGGTACCCAGGCTGGCAGCAGAAACAACAGCCCTGCCTGGCCACAAACCCACTTTTAGGAGGGCTAATTGTAGTTTGGGTGTGTGGCCAACACACGGAGCGGCAGGATGGGAAACGATTCGGTCTCGTAGTGGTCCAAGTCCAAGTGCTGTGGCCACAGCCCCATGGTTAAAGCTGGGAGGAGACCACGGCTGAGGAAGCCTCGGGGTATCTGGGATGCTGCAGGAATGTGGTGTGATGGTTTGGAGCAGGTACTGGGTGGCTGAGAGGGGTGGAGAAGCACTGCAAGGGTACGGTGACAAAGGGACAAAATCAACTCTTGCTGGGGACGGGACCTAAACAAACCTTGGTGAAGCAGCATTAGGCAATAATAAGGAGGTGCTTAAAGATGCTTTTAATCAAAGTTAGACTGCATGGTCTTTGTAAAACCATGACATCACACACCTCTTGACAACAAAGCTCTTCCAGGAAGGGATCACAGAATCATAGAATCGTTCAGGTTGGAAAAGACCTTCAGATCATGGAGTCCATCTCTGAACCCAGCTCTGTGACCTGTTTGCAAAGAAATTCTTCCTACACACTGATGGCTCGATTTGCCACTGAATTACTTTTAAATGGGATCCATTTTCAATGCAATCCACTTTCTTAATTTGCTCCTAATTAGTCATTATGTAGGTCAGTGGTCCCTCAAGGCAGAGGGATGGAGGATAAATAGGAGTCCAAGGTTTGCCCACAGGCCCCTGAAACCTGCGTTGCCCTCCAGAGGGTTGGGTTGCTTTCTTTCTCAGTCCTTGGGGGAAAAAACCTTTGGTTCAAAGCAACCTTGAGAAACACCAGGTAAATGCAAAGAGCTCCGACAGCTGAATCTGTGAGGAAGCTGAAACCAGGTCCAGGGAACTGGCTGGAATTCATATGCCAGTTCTGTGACCTCAAGTGTTCTAAATGCAGAAAGTGATCAAACTTCAAAATGGCACAAAGCAGCACCAGGGCAGGGCTGGGTGGGACCTCAGGGAAAGGTCCTTCCCCCAGAGGGTGGTGGGCACTGACCAGGCTCCCCAGGGCAGTGGGCACGGCCCCGAGGCTGCCAGAGCTCCAGGAGCACTTGGATGATCCTCTGGGGCACAGGGTGGGATTGTTGGGGTGTCTGTGCACCGCCAGAGGTTGGACTGGACAATCCTTGTGGGTCTGTTCCAGCTCTGTGATTATTGGAACAGTCTATTGGAAAGAGCCAACTGTTCGCTTGCTGCAGAGCCCTGGGATGGACCCCAGTTCTTTCTGCCTTCACCTGGAGACCTGACTGAACTTGGAGAAGCCCTGTAAGAAACCAGCCCTCATTCAGGCAGCGCTTGGACAATGCCTGGCATGCAGGAAAGCTGATAATGCTGACAGGAGCATGACCAAAGTGAGTGTGTGTGTGTGTTTATACAGCTTGTGCTTATCATGAGGCAGAAATTTCCTTCAGTACAGGAACACTCCAGTGATGTAGAAATCTAGGAAGGAATCCTGCCCTGGCAGGGTGGGCAGGCCCTGGCACAGGGTGGGTGCCCAGAGGAGCTGTGGCTGCCCCTGGACCTCTGGAAGTGCCCAAGGCCAGGTTGGAGGGGGCTTGGAGCCACCTGAGCTGGTGGGAGATGTCCCTGCCCATGGCAGAGGGTGGAATGAGCTGAGCTGAGCTGAGCTGTGGGTTTCAATGGCAACCAAAGGTCCTGTGGGTGGAATAGTGTGTGTGTGTGCATGTCTGTTGACACTCAACCAGCTGCCAGAGTGAAAGCCCTGTGGTTTGGGGGTCCGGTTGGTATAAATCCCCACTTTAATGCTCAGGGAGGTGTTGGCCTTTGCAGAGGGTCTTTGTGGCTGTCACAGTGCAGCGGTGAGGCCAAAAAGTCCTGCTGTTCTGGGTGAGGGTCATTTTGGAGGTGCACTGCCCTCCTGCTGCCATGTTGCAATCCATGACCCATCCTTTCCCCAACCCTTGCTCGACCTGCAGGCGTTGAAGCTCCAACAACTTAACCCTGATTCTTCTGTGCTGCCCCATCAGAGCTGTCAATGAGTGCCATGGCCAGGTCCCTGGTTTTTGCCAGAAAATCCCAGTGCATCCCTTGCTTGCTTGATCCCACTGGTGATGCCTTAAGACTTTTTATATTTCTATATATTTGTATATATGTATATATTTTTGTGTATTTGTAAATTTTAGGTAGCTGTACAGCTTCTCATATTTGAAGCAGCAACCAGCAGTTTCTCCCTCTGTACTGCATTCCTGAGTGTCTGAGCTAAGGATGAGATAGTGACTAGAACATTTTATTTAGGACTCATGTACCAGGACTAGAATAACAATACACATTGTAGTCAAAACAAGATAGAAGACCCATGAAGTTTGGAAATCCTCCAGCCAGGGGAATGTGACATGAAGAAGACAATGGTGAAGAAGTAAAAGGGTCCTGAGACCCCTGACTCAGTTCTAGGAAGGCAGAGCTGAGGGAGGTTCCTGGTGGGGCACCAAGGTGGGATGAGGGTGGATGGTCTCTGGGTTGGATGTAATCTTTAGTTATGATAATTAAGTAGTGTTATAAAAATAGGAATCACCTCTAGGCTGCGGGCGCATCACTATACTTTTGGAACTTGAAAAGCTTTTCAGTAAAGAACTCCTCTCTGCTTTACCCCAATTAAATTGCCTCGAAAGTTTTTGTCCACATTTTAGGCAACACTGGGAAACCGGGGTGGTGGAGAAACCCTCGCTCCTTCCTTTTGAAGGAGGTTTTACCCTTTCTGTGCCACATGCACTGGTTTTCCTGTGCTGCAGGGGTTGGATTTCCAAGCAGTCACTGCTGAGCCCAGTTCATCCAACAGCTTTTAAGGAGGGTTTCTAAACGCTCTGGGCAGGAAGGCTTAAATATTAATGTTCCTGGGAAAGCAAGGAACGGAGCCCACTGCTGCTGGGTGCCATCAGGTCACCAGTCCAACCTGGCCTTGGGCACTCCCAGGGATCCAGGGGCAGCCACAGCTTCTCTGGGCACCCACCCTGTGCCAGGGCCTGCCCACCCTCCCAGGGCAGGATTCCTTCCTAGATTTCTGCATCACTGGAGTGTTCCTGTACTGAAGGAAATTTCTGCCTCATGATAAGCACAAGCTGTATAAACACACACACACACTCACTTTGGTCATGCTCCTGTCAGCATTATCAGCTTTCCTGCATGCCAGGCATTGTCCAAGCGCTGCCTGAATGAGGGCTGGTTTCTTACAGGGCTTCTACAAGTTCAGTCAGGTCTCCAGGTGAAGGCAGAAAGAACTGGGGTCCATCCCAGGGCTCTGCAGCAAGCGAACAGTTGGCTCTTTCCAATAGACTGTTCCAATAATCACAGAGCTGGAACAGACCCACAAGGATTGTCCAGTCCAACCTCTGGCGGTGCACAGACACCCCAACAATCCCACCCTGTGCCCCAGAGGATCATCCAACACTCCTGGAGCTCTGGCAGCCTTGGGGCCGTGCCCACTGCCCTGGGGAGCCTGGTCAGTGCCCACCACCCTCTGGAGGAAGGACCTTTCCCAGAGAAGACCCCTGGGTGTTTTTCTGCTGAGCAGCTACTTCAGGCTTGTCCCGTGTGCACCACCAGGGCTGTGAATAGAGCCTCTGTTGCCGTGATGTCTCAGGATGAGTGGGGACATCCCACGTAATCAGTTATTCCCGTTGCAAAGCGTCTGAGCGGAGAAAGCGGGAGAAGGAAAACAGATGGGAGTCCGGGAAAAGCAAACTGAGGTGTTTGTGGCGGGCTGGCAGAGGTGATGGGTGCTGCTGATGTGACGTGCAAACAGCAAAACAAGTGGTTTGGCAGGCGCTGCGGAGCAATTTACCTTGCTGACCAATATTGCCCTGGTGGCATTTCTGTGCTCCTCTGAGAGCCTGGAGTCTCCTGCGGTTTCCAGTCCCAACTCTGCCCCTGGGCTGCTTTTGTTGCTGTCGGCGCCCAAAATACAGAATCACACAACCACTGCTGGGTTAATGGTTGGACTCAGCGACCTTGGAGGTCTTTTCCAACCTTAACAATTCCATGACTCCATGGCAGTCCAACAGCAAGCCAGAGTTGTAGCTCTGTGGGGACTGTACCCAAACTGTAGCGCAAAGGACCGGGTAAAATTCCCGGATTTTAAGGGTGCTGTTAGAATGGATGGAAGCAGCAAGCCCCAAATACTGTGCTGGCTTCCACAGCGTGAAAATATTGCCTGGAGAAGTTGAATTTTGACCACAGTGTCTCCATTTTTAATCTTTCTTCAGTGAGTGGCTTGTTATATTCAAGTAAGAGAAATCAAAGGGAATGTTTAATGAGGGTGTGTGCGGGCACAATGCTGACTTGCAAAAGCCAACTCTACCCTCCAGAACTTTCTGTAGCTGTGTGCAATTAGGAGGAAAAGGCATAGATAATTTATTATAGGTGTCTGATGCCTTTGTGACTGTTGCTTTCCACCTTTATATGCGGCCAAGGAGTTGTGCTCTGATTTCCATGAGGGTTTTAATGCCCTTGACCAACAGAGACAGGCTGGCTGCTCTGGTAGGTCTCAGGAGTGGCTTTTGGCCCAACTGATCATTTTTTCTGTTTGATGGGTCATTGTCAATCTAAAATCTGGCTGTGTAGTTTAAAATCACAGACTGCTTTGGGTTAGAAGGGATATTAAAGCCCATTCCATTTAATGCAACTTCACATAAAAACTTTTTCTTCCCACTGAGGAGGTTTTATGTTGTGCCTATTCTGTTGGTATCTAAGTAATTACTTGGGTTTAGAATCCCAGGATGGTTTGGGTCGGAAGGGACCTTAAGCACCATCCAGTGCCACCCCCTGCCATGGGCAGGGGCACCTCCCACCAGCCCAGGTGGCTCCAAGCCCCGTCCAACCTGGCCTTGGACACTCCCAGGGAGGGGGCCACTTCTCTGCTCTTTGACGTGCTTTACCTCGACTGCCCCAACGAGGCTGGGTGTCAGAGAGGCACCAGGCTGCTGTGAATGATCAAATCCTTCTTGTTTTCATCCTTAGCTATTTCTGTATTGGCCAACCTCTTGGTGACAGTCCCATTTTCTGCACGTTCCTGAGCAGTCTGGGAACTGGATTCCCCCAAGACGTTTTCAGTTGCCACCAAAAATAGTGGATTTTTTCTCTGGCTGAGCCATGTGTGATTAAATACAATGCTGTATGTCCATTTATAATGGGGGCACTCAAAGAGCAGCATTACTGTCCCCTGTATTAGGAAGAAATTGTTCCCTGGGAGGGTGGCAGGCCCTGGCACAGGTTGGCCAGAGAAGCTGTGGCTGCCCCTGGATCCCTGGGAGTGTCCAAGGCCAGGTTGGACGGGGCTTGGAGCCACCTGGGCTGGTGGGAGGTGTCCCTGCCCATGGTAGGGGGTGGGATGGGATGATCTTCAAGGTCCCTTCCAACTCAAACCATCTTGGGATTCTATGAAATATGGTGGGAATTCTGTGATGTAACAGTAGCCTGGAAGAGAAAAAACATATAAAGCCTTTCTAATAGTTTCACACGCAGGTTTGAGAGAGGATTGCTGATGGATCTGAAGGAGATTTGCTGATTCATGCACGTGTGGCTCCTGCCACTGAAGAGTTCTGATACGCTGCCATTGATGTTTTACTCTGGTTTGACACAAAATGATGGTGTGTTGAGGCAGCTGATTTGCAATTATTTGTAAACGTGACGGTAAATTAAGTCAATCGACAGTCAGTCTGGTGTTTGATGCCACTGGAAAGGCAGTGAGTTGGGGATGTCCTGCTCACCTCAAGGTTTTGACACCAGCCAGCTAATAAAAAAGTTCCACTCAAAAAACATTTTTGTTCCTTTTTGTTCCAGATCAGTTTTGTTCCTCTCTGACATGTTGCTCTGCTGTGCATCAATGTGCAAGCATCATGTCCCTCTGGCCCTTGCTTATCGGGTTCTGAAGTTGCTGAAATTCTGTTGAACTTCTGCTTTCCCTCAACTCTCTTTATTTCTCTCTTTTTCTCCCTCTGTCCTAAAAAGGAGCAGCACAAAGCACCACCTCCTGATTTCGGTGAAAACGCTGGAATTGTCCCCAAACCGCTGCTTTTACTGGCAAGAGACAAACCCCAACAGATAAAGGTGAAGTCTGACACTCTCCACCGTGCCTGGGGACAGGGAAAAGGGTCCCAAAATCCAGTACCATGGTCTGTTTTATTTCTGGAGGGCAGATTGGCGCTGCTGTGCTTTGGCCTCAAACCTGCACCTGCCTATCAAGGGCATTTTTTTTATGTCTTTACATCACCCCTGCAAAAAAATAATGCCCCTTGTCTGGGTGAGAGGCAGAGGAGGGAGGAGGTGCCTCCTACAAAAGTTTTTCTCTCCAGCCAAAAGGCAGGTTGGTGGGAGGGGGTATTGAGAGGGAAACTCATGGACACTATGAACTGACCAATATGATCAAGGTAATGCCGTTTATTGTTGTGAACTGACCAATATGATCAGGGTAATGCCGTTTATTGTCTGTGAAAACACCCCTTAAATAACCCAGATAGCTCACACACTGCACACACACTGCAAACCACCCCGTGACTGGTTAATGCCAATAACACACAACTCTATTGGTGTAAAATAAAGTCCTTGTGATTTCTCTCTGTGCCGTTGTTTTTCAATTCTGCTGCTGCAGTTTCTGTAAGTTTATATTCCTGTCTCTGTTGATCTCCACAGAGGCTTCTTACAAGTAGCTTCTCACTGCACTCTTAAAGGCCTGGCAGCAGAACTGCATCCAAAATTCCAGGGTGTCTCACATGTCCATTTTCTGCAAGAAATTTCCCAACAAGGGGGTGGATGAAAAGAGCTGTGGGCTGGAGGGCTGTTGGCGTGGGGAACGGTGGGGAAGGGGACAACACACCCCTCCACAGCCTGGAACAAGGGGAGTGGGGGTGCTCGGTGCTGGAGAGGGAGAGAATGCAGGTACATTTCGTTCCAGTCACTGAAAACCTGCCAAATTTGCATTATTGATCAAGTCAGCTCGATGCCAGCGTTGCTGTCCCTCCTTGAGCTGATGCACCAAGGAAAGCTTTCCTGGAACTGCTTCCCAGCTTGCACAGCTCCCTTCCAGCCCCATGAGACAGCCACATTTCAGGTGGAGAGGGTGGGCAGGTAATTTCTTCTAAATGTGTCCCAGCTGGACTTTTCAGAACCCCAAACTTGGGGACGAAACAGCCACTCTTGGCAGGTCAAAGCTCTGGGCGTTCCAACCTCAGCGTGGTGGGTTTAGGTGGCAATCACAGAGTATGCTGAGCTGGAAGGAACCCACAAGGACCATCCAGTCCAACCCCTGGCCCTGCACAGACATCCCAGCCTTCCCTGCCCATATAAAAAGTCCCTCTCCCTCCTTTCTTGTAAGTCCCCTTTATGCACTGAAGGGGTTCTAAGGTCTCCCTGGAGCCTTCTCCTCTCCAGGCTGGACAATCCCAGCTCTCCCAGCCTTCCCTGCCAGCAGAGCTGCTCCATCCTCTGCCCATCCTGGTGCCCCCTCTGGCCTCTCCAGCAGCTCCATGTCCTTGCTGTGCTGGCCCCAGGGCTGGGGCAGCTCTGCAGGTGGGCTCTGCCCTGGCAGGGGGGGCAGAGGGGCACAATCCCCCCATCCCTGCCCTGCTGCCCACGCTGGGGGACCAGCCCAGGGCATGGGGTGGGTTCTGGGCTGGGCCATGTCCAGCCTCTCCCCCACCCAAGAGCTTCTTTTCACCCCTGGGCTGAAATGGGAATGGAGAGCTGGCCCGGAGGGGACAGGAGTGTCCCCTGACACTGCTCAGACCCACCCTTGTTCCCCTGTGTCAGTGTAGGATAAAGCAGTGGGATGTTATGGAAGCATCTGAGGATTCCAGAGGGGCAAACTGGGCAATCCTGGAGATGAAATGGCAATCCTCAGAAGAGGTTGTTCCTGAAGAACTGGTGATCCCACACCTCCTTCTTCTGGGTCTTCCACCTTTTCTGACTTGGGGAAGGTGTCTCGCTAGGGTGGGGTCTGCGGGACGAGCCCGCCAGGGGACTCAAAGGGGACAACATCTGTAGTTGGGGCAGGGAGATTCATGGGCCAGGGACTTGTTTGGACCCTTGTTGTTCCTTTCTGGGCTCTGTTGGGCTCTGGCACTGCCCGTCGAGCACCTTTCGGGAGCTCTGCACGAGCAGGAGCTCACCTTGGAACCCAAACACACACTTCATAGAATAATCCGAATTTCAGGGCCCCCCTGAGATGCAGGATCTCTGTCTGAATTCCTTTGACAACAGAAAATTGAGGGTTTGTCTTTCTTTTTCTTTTTTTTTTTTCCTTGTTTTGCTGTGTTTTTGACTTGAGCTCCACTAATTAAGCAGCAATTTAGTCGCTTACACTTTGAAGTCTCATTCATTACCTGTCCTGTGTTAAGTCAACAAAAGGCTACATCTAAGGCAGCGAGTCTCAGGCCACCAGTCGGTTGTTTTCTGGTGGGGGTTTTTTTGGGTTTTTTTTTTTTTTTTTGGGCTGCCTAATTAAACGTAATTACTTTATTTTGCGCCGGGGTTCATACTCGTAACGTTGCCTTGTAATGATTTAAATTGCATGTGTGCTGCGGGGGGACTGTTTGACGCCAGAGAGGAGACGTTCCTGCTGTCCTTCCTTGGAACAGCGTGGAAGTCCAAAGGACAGAGACATCATTTTCCTACCTACTCATTAGCTGCCCCCGAGGAGAATCACCCACGAGGCGCTGGTTTTATAGGGATAGGATGTGTAAGGGACCCACTGTTGGGCCTAAAAATAGCCTGGGTTGTTCAGGACAAGGCGGGATTAGCCACAGAGGGAATCCTACATGGTTGAAAGAGTGACCTTCCCGTGGCACACGAGCTTCGCATCTGTTCTCTTTTATTCCGTAATTATGACAGATCAAAAGCGTCATGCTGCCACTCATTATCTCCTGAGGGGCATTTGAAGAATTACTGTCCTCTTGACAAGCAGAACACTCCCTCTGCTCCGATTTGGTGAGATCAAGCAGCTCCCCCCCCGTCACACACCCCCTGGAACAGACAAATCACCCGCATTTCATTTTTCCCCCTCCTTGGCGCATCAGGAAAAAGGTCGTCACAGGAGGAGTAAATGAGAACCCAGCGCCCTTAATGAGCTCTGGGAAAGCTCCCCCGACCCACGGAGCAAGCACAAGGCAGCCTGAATCCGGAGCCAGGCTTTAATGGTTAATCCCATGGTAAATCCAGTGGCACTGGCGCTGATGACAGGGGGCGTTGTTGGGGGGCTCTTTGTTGGCCATGGCAATGGGAGCGTCTTCTGGAGTGCAGGAGCCCTCCCTCCATGGCAGAGGTGAAGAGAGAGAGAAAGAGAGAAAGGAAAAGGAAAAGGAAAAGGAAAAGGAAAAGGAAAAGGAAAAGGAAAAGGAAAAGGAAAAGGAAAAGGAAAAGGAAAAGGAAAAGGAAAAGGAAAAGGAAAAGGGAAAGG
>VWZG01010814.1:38409-51279 GCA_013396735.1 Grallaria varia
AAGAGAGCACACGGGCCGCGGGGGCGGGGGGGGGGGGGGGGGGGAAAGCCCAGCAACTTCTGGCTTTCTGCAGGCCGTATAATTCGTGGAGTGTTTGGAGGAACATCACAAAGAATACAAATGGAAAAAACAATTAATCAACTTAATGTAAAAGAGGGATGAGGCCGGTTTTTTCCCGAATGTCACCTCAGTATTTGGGCAGTGGCAGGAAGCCGGAGCTCCTTTATGGTGTGTCTGATTCCATATAAAACAGCTCGGGCTGGGGGAGGGACTGAGTTTTTGTGGGACTTCTGTGAGGGGCAGCAAGATAAAAATCAGCCGTGCAGGTATTTGCTGTGGGGGCTTGGTTTGATTGTTCGCTTATTCATTGGAGGGGCTTTTAATATCATTAAGAAAACCTGATTTCTGCTGCAAATCGTTCAGCAGAAACACCTTTGGCAATTCAAGGGCTGGCCATGCCTCGATGATAAAGACAATTCTTTCTCTCGCTGCCTGGGCTGGGCATCCCGTTTCTCCTGGGGGTGACAGAGCCCACGTGCCACGGGCAGAAAGCAGTGGGTGATCCCAGGAAAACGTTTCTTCTTCGATTACGGTGCAGGCCATCAGCATTTTAGGCTGCTCAGGAAATGCATGGAGGGGGAACTTTCTATTCAGCTGACCCCATTTTGGTTTCAGGACCCCGTTGGGTGTTGTATCAAGAGGGTGTTTTGTGTGAGGGATGAGGGTGTTCGTCTCCACCGAGCAGGTTGAACAGCACAAAGGGCACCTCGGTCTTGCCCCGGTACCTGAACTCAACCCACATCATTTCCATTTCTCTTTTCTCCTCCGTTTCCACCCTCTCACAGCCCTGTTTGCCACCCCGTGATGCCAAAAGCTTCTTCAGCTGGGGAGCCTGTCAGTCTGGGCTGGATTTTCGACGCAGGGATGTCATTAATGATTAACTTCCTCCACCGAACATCAATGTCCATGAGGTCCTTTTAGAACATTGCAAGCACAGAGTCCTTGCCCTTGGGCTCATGTCACCACATCCATCTGGGGATGAGGTGACCAAGGGTGAGACGAAAGAGGCAGAAAGCCTTTATGCACACCCACCGTGGAGGGCCAGGAGGATGCTTTGCAGGTGGCTTGGTTGGAGAGGGACATAAACCCTTGTCTGCCAGTGATGGGAAAACACTGGAACACATGGAAAATGCTCCTGCACGAATTCTGCCTCTCGTGAAGGCCTCTCTGTGCTATGCTGGCAGTGCCAGGGAGATCCAAAGAGATACGGCCAATTTTACATCTATAAAAATGTAAATACGTATTTCTAGTATTTTATGTTATAATTATATAGATGTGGATGTGGAGAGAGACTTTAGACGAGGCCATGGAGCCAAGGGGGAATGGATTCTCACTGCCAGAGGGCAGGGTTAGATGGGATACTGGGAAGGGATTCCTGGCTGGGAGGGTGGGCAGGCCCTGGCACAGGTTGGGCAGAGAAGCTGTGGCTGCCCCTGGATCCCTGGGAGTGTCCAAGGCCAGGTTGGATGGGGCTTGGAGCAACCTGGGCTGGTGGGAGGTGTTCCTGTCCATGGCAGGGGGTGGAACAAGATCTGTAAGGTCCCTTCCAGCCCAAACCTTTCAATGATTGTATAATTATCAGCCCTATAATTATCATCTTACATTGTTGAGTGCTGTTATCAAACATCATCATCTCCCTGCTCAAGGATGTTGAATAAGGACAGACAATGAAATACAGCTGGGGCAAGTCCGTTTGCACCCAAACTCTGTGTAGGGTTCTTCCTACATTGAGTGTAAGTCTTGTTTGGCTCCCTTGATTTTACCTGGTTTATTACCCACCATTCCACTTGAAACAGTTGTTTGGGCCCAGCGTGATGCTTCTGATGCCCTCAGAAACCTCTCCACCAGCTGGGATCCTGCGGCTCTCCAAGAGATTCCAGTGGATTTCGGGAGAAGCTTTTCCACAACCAAGATGTGGAGCCAACATCGAGATTTTTGCTCACCGAGAGCTGACGAGGCTCGAGTTGAACATCAAAAATGCAATCCCAAAATGCTTCCAGCCCCTGTGTCCTGTTATCAACAGATGGTATTGATAGGCTGTTCCCCAGTAAAACAACAAAGGTCTTACCGGGGTCTTTAACAAATTGCCAGCGGGGAGGAGGGGAGGGAGGGAGGAAGAGGAAAGATGGTGCCTTTAAATAGAAAGGAAGGAAAGGGAAAAGATAATGCTTACAGGTTTTTAATTGCCAAGTCCTCGGGCCATCAAGGAAAAAGACTCCACCCTGTTGCACAAATGGCAGCGGAGGAGAAAGAAAGAATGGCAGGAGTGGGAGGAGAGGAACGGAATTCCTCACGAAATGTCAAATCATTTCCAGGATTAGGAACCTTGGAGGATATGAAGGGAGCAGCAAACCTCCAAGAGCAGGGATAATGTGGTTAATTCAGTTTCCTTGCACTGCAGCAAACGTTGTTGTGACAGTCGGTCCCAAAGGGGAACGACGTGTTTTGTGGAAGTCGTGTAAAAGTAGCTGTTCCTCTCTACCAGGTAAGGTCTAGGTCTAGGTAAGGTCTAGGTGAGGTCCCCCAGTGAAACAAGGAGGGTCTGTGCTCTGGGCCAGGCTCACCTGAGCTTTCATCAACATCAGCTCTCTGGGAGGAGCCCGTGGGGTGTCCACAAAGCCAAGTGAAGTCTCAGTTCCCTCTCAGGGAAGCCCCATGGCTGTGTGTGTGTGTCCTGACTCCGGGCTGGCACACATTTGGGGTAACAGCTTGGCATTTCAAGGCGCTGTGGGGGAGAGGGAATGTCTTTACATGGGGACTATTTACTTAAAAACCGGGGAAATTAAGCAGGAATAATGTCCCTGCCCATGAAACAGGACGAGTTTTTCTGGGATTCTGAGACTCCAAACCAACTGTTCGATGCCACTATCCATTGATTTTCCCCTTTCCCTGCCTTCCAAGTCCCGATCAGGGTTTCCAAGGCTGGTTGCGTCGTGCCTGCCAACATCTTGAGCCCCCGAGGGATGGCACAGCAGAGTGGAAGGGATCACAGGCCAAAAGCTGGTACGTCTGTGAGAGTTTGAAGGCTCGGTGCACTCTCGAAAAACCCATTAGCTGAAACACCGGCGGTGCTTTTAAGCAGCAGAATATCAATCTCGGAGCAGTTAAGAAAGTACTTAATATCGAATTTTCTTGCCTTTAAATTAGAATCAGAGTGATGTACTGCCGTGGCTCTGCATTTTACAACATGCCTCTAAAAATACCACGCAGGCACTTTCGGATGCCCTCCGTAGGATTGTAATGCCTCTCTTGGCAAATGCTGTGCACTGTACAGACAGACTGTAGCTGTGCTGAAGGCACTTGTTAAACAAAAAAAAGCCTCATTAAAAACAGATTATATATTCATAATTGCGTGTTGTTTTTGAAAACTGGAATTGCTCTTAATGAAAAAGTCCAAGTAATAAACTTTTTTTTTTTTTTTTTTTTTGGCTTATACATTCCATCTTTTTTATCTACAGGGGGAAAAAAATTACCCAACCCAGTAATGCTGTTGCTATTTTCTTGAAGCTTTCAAATAACTAAATACATCAAGTCAGATTTTGGGGTGCTGCATAAGGAACTCTGCGTTCTCTCTCCCTTGTGTAGCTTTTTCATCTCAGATTTCTTATTCAATGTCTTCTTTTTTCATCTCAGATTGGGTACTGCAACTTCTTCAGAGGTGTGAGCGTGTATGAGAACAAGGTGTTGCTTGGAGACATGAGGAGCAATCACGAAGAGCAGGTTAAGTATTTTAACAACACAGGTTGGAGGTTGTGATAATTTATAAGTGTTCGGGGTGGGGTGGGGAGTGGTAATAAAGAAAGTTTTTCGGGTATGAGGTGCCACCAGTAAACAATTGTTGGCAAACTGCTGGAGATAATGAGGCCATTTATAACAGGACAAGAAGAAACAGCCTCAAGCTGTGCCAGAGGAGGTTCAGGAGGAATTTCTCCATGGAAAGCGTGGTGAGGCCTTGGCAGGGGCTGCCCAGGGAGGTTTGGAGTGCCCAGCCCTGGAGGTCCCCAAGGCAGGACTGGCCGTGGCACTCAGGGACAAGGTGGGCATTGGGCACAGGGTGGGCTCTGTGGGCTGGGAGGGCTTTGCCAGCCTCTGGGATCCTGGGATTCTGTGATGTAATCGGAGGGACAATCCTTTCAAATAAAAAAAAATAATAATAATAAAAAAAAAACATAATAAAATTTGCTGTAAAAGTGGGGGGAGAACTTGCCAGATGTCCTCCATTCCCAGCCAGGCAGACTGGATTTTCAACATCTGGAAGCAAACCGATGTCCTCAGGAGGTGCCATCAGTACCTGCCTCTCCACGTAACTGGAGACCTGTTCTGCTGTGGCGTTTCTCCCATTCCCACCCATTCCTTGATCCATGGTCCTCTGGATTCATCCCTCTTTGCTCTGATGAACTCTAATCATCACACTCTTGATTCCTCTTGTTTCTATTGCGGTTTCTTGTGTCCCCCTGCAGCAAACGCTGCCCTTTGCTCTCGCGCTGTCTCCAGGGCTCTCTGACCCACTCTGTGCCTCAGACACTTCCATCTGTGATGTCACTCCCCAAATTCCTCTTTCATCCCTGTTTTCTCATGTAATCTTTGAGGCCTTTGAGGATCGGGCACTCCCTGTCACAATTCATGCTTTCCCAGATGTCACGGAATCAGAGAATCCCAGGATGGGTTGGGTTGGGAGGGGCCTTATAGACCATGGGTAGGGACACCTTCCACCAGCCCAGGTTGCTCCAAGCCCTGTCCAACCTGGCCTTGGACACCTCCAGGGATCCAGGGGCAGCCACAGCTCCTCTGGGCACCCACCCTGTGCCAGGACCTGCCCACCCTCCCAGGGCAGGATGTCCATGCCATGGATGTGCAAAGCTGTGCCGAGGGACCCACAGCCCTGCATCCTGGGGGAGTTTTATTGTGTTTATTGTCTTTATAAAATACTTCGCTTTATAAGCAGCAGAGGAAGGATGGAGAAGCCCTGTGGTGACCTGAGCCAGAGCAGGAGGAAGGGCCCTCAACTCCCCGCTCCGTGTTTCTGCTGTTGCAGTTTCAACCCAGCTCTGGGAAGCGAAAGTGTGAGCGTGTGCGTGGCCAATATCACCTCATTCCACAGGGACAGATAATGGGGTTCATCAGCCCCGGCTGTGCTGTGCTGCTGGGCAGGGCTGGGGACAGTCCCCAGGGCTGTGGCTGGGCTGGGAGGGGGGACTGTCCGCCCTCCCAGCTGTAGCTCCATGCGCTGCGTCCTGCCAGACACACAGACTCCTGCGAGCACTTTCACAACCATCACTTGTCTCCTCAATTACCACTTCCTCCTCCTCCTCCTCCTCCTCCTCCTCCTTCTCCCCCCGCCTCTCTCTTCTCTTTGACCTCCTGGCCATCCCTCGGGCGCTGGTTCGGGACGCGCTGCCCCTCCAATTAAAGAGAGACATGTGTGGAACATTTGGGGTTACCCAACAACCTCTAAACCCCCCGCAAACGAGCGCCCGAAGCCTCCCCCATCTCCATTTCCACTCCCCAATTTTTGCAGGCTGCACTTGACTCTGACGCAGAGGTTTGGGGGCTTTTCAGCCCTCCGCCCGGTTTTAGGCCCCGAGTGAGTGCCCAGGTTCACATCTCGTGCTCGGGAGGGTTCTTTTGAATTCCTGAAGGCCACTCGATGGAACCAGCAGCAATCAAAGAAGGCGCAGCCGTCGCTCTCGCAACCTTCCCCGTGCCGCGGTAATTAAAGCAACAAATGAGTGGAAGGCTCCAATGCGGAAGGAGTTTGGCAGACTGTGGTCAGGACACACATTTAAGGATTTCTCCCTTAAGCTGCTTTTCTGGGGGAAGCTTTGATAAAGCCCATCTGATATCAATTATCATTAACTCCGTGCGGTTTCCCTGCATTTGGAGCTCTCAGACGTCAGCAGACAGGAGCCCGGAGTTAAGGCTTTAATGTTGGAGCTGGTATTTATGCAGTCCTCGTTCGGATTTGTCAGCTGACATCTGAAAGGGAAGATTTGAGACCATTTATACGCACAGCCTGTGGCCCGTCGTGCTGAGTGACACTTCCTCCGCCGGGCTGATGTGACAGGGCCCTTCCAACAGCAGCGACAACATATTTCAAATGCCAGGTACAAAAAAACACCACCCCCCCGACGTTTTAATTACAGTCCCTGCCTGAAACATTGAAGGATGAGTTTGAAGGTGTCACCCCCTCGGCAGCAGCGCCGGCGCGATTTAATAAACCGATTTAATAAACCGATTTAATAAACTGATTTTATAAACCGATTTAATAAACCGATTTAATAAACTGATTTAATAAACCGATTTAATAAACCGATTTAATAAACCAATTTAAATCCTGTCCTTGGACCCGCAGAATGTCCCTGAAACATCAAAGTGTCTCTTGCCTTGAGCTCTGCTCTGCAGTCCGACAGCCCCAGAGCCTCCCTCCACGCTCGGCAGGCAGCAGAAGGAATTCGGCAAACACGGGGATGTGATTCCTTCTTAAGATCTTCAAATATGCGGATGAGTCACTGATAAGGACGTGGAAGTTGTGCTGACCAGATTGAGAGGCAGCAGCCGGCCCCGGGGAATCACAGGATGTAGCTGGGAACAGATGAGGGAGCCTGGAAACTCAGATAATTGAGGAAGTACATATGAAANGGGGGACTGTCCGCCCTCCCAGCTGTAGCTCCATGCGCTGCGTCCTGCCAGACACACAGACTCCTGCGAGCACTTTCACAACCATCACTTGTCTCCTCAATTACCACTTCCTCCTCCTCCTCCTCCTCCTCCTCCTCCTTCTCCCCCCGCCTCTCTCTTCTCTTTGACCTCCTGGCCATCCCTCGGGCGCTGGTTCGGGACGCGCTGCCCCTCCAATTAAAGAGAGACATGTGTGGAACATTTGGGGTTACCCAACAACCTCTAAACCCCCCGCAAACGAGCGCCCGAAGCCTCCCCCATCTCCATTTCCACTCCCCAATTTTTGCAGGCTGCACTTGACTCTGACGCAGAGGTTTGGGGGCTTTTCAGCCCTCCGCCCGGTTTTAGGCCCCGAGTGAGTGCCCAGGTTCACATCTCGTGCTCGGGAGGGTTCTTTTGAATTCCTGAAGGCCACTCGATGGAACCAGCAGCAATCAAAGAAGGCGCAGCCGTCGCTCTCGCAACCTTCCCCGTGCCGCGGTAATTAAAGCAACAAATGAGTGGAAGGCTCCAATGCGGAAGGAGTTTGGCAGACTGTGGTCAGGACACACATTTAAGGATTTCTCCCTTAAGCTGCTTTTCTGGGGGAAGCTTTGATAAAGCCCATCTGATATCAATTATCATTAACTCCGTGCGGTTTCCCTGCATTTGGAGCTCTCAGACGTCAGCAGACAGGAGCCCGGAGTTAAGGCTTTAATGTTGGAGCTGGTATTTATGCAGTCCTCGTTCGGATTTGTCAGCTGACATCTGAAAGGGAAGATTTGAGACCATTTATACGCACAGCCTGTGGCCCGTCGTGCTGAGTGACACTTCCTCCGCCGGGCTGATGTGACAGGGCCCTTCCAACAGCAGCGACAACATATTTCAAATGCCAGGTACAAAAAAACACCACCCCCCCGACGTTTTAATTACAGTCCCTGCCTGAAACATTGAAGGATGAGTTTGAAGGCGTCACCCCCTCGGCAGCAGCGCCGGCGCGATTTAATAAACCGATTTAATAAACCGATTTAATAAACTGATTTTATAAACCGATTTAATAAACCGATTTAATAAACTGATTTAATAAACCGATTTAATAAACCGATTTAATAAACCAATTTAAATCCTGTCCTTGGACCCGCAGAATGTCCCTGAAACATCAAAGTGTCTCTTGCCTTGAGCTCTGCTCTGCAGTCCGACAGCCCCAGAGCCTCCCTCCACGCTCGGCAGGCAGCAGAAGGAATTCGGCAAACACGGGGATGTGATTCCTTCTTAAGATCTTCAAATATGCGGATGAGTCACTGATAAGGACGTGGAAGTTGTGCTGACCAGATTGAGAGGCAGCAGCCGGCCCCGGGGAATCACAGGATGTAGCTGGGAACAGATGAGGGAGCCTGGAAACTCAGATAATTGAGGAAGTACATATGAAAATCCCCAGTGCATAGGAAAACGCACAGCAGCTTCGAGAGTTCATTCCACTTGGGGGAGATAAAAAAAACAGTCTACACGGTCCATTTTACTGGGATTTATGGATGGGTTTAGGCCTGAGAGTTCACAGCTCCTCCAGGTTTGGGGTTCTCCATGATTCAAATGGAAGGAAAAAACAGAAACCCCAAAGCAAAACACAAAGCCCCACAAATTAAGGCGGGAGCATCTTTGTGCTGTAAGGCTTTGGCAGCTGAAGGGCTGCGTGTGACGGGAAGTGTCGGTCTGTGTGTTCACTGAGCTTCATGTCCGGGTCTGATGTGGATGCTTCGGGCTGTAACAGGGGTGTGGGTAACCAGGAGGCAGAAGCACCTCAAGGAATTACATTTTCATTACATTTGGATTTGATCTGGGGCGGGGGGGGGTGAGGGTTTGCCAAGAATAGGAAGAGTTAACTCATAAAAGTTGAGGGAACCTTGAGCATTTCTCTCTTGAACCCCCTTCGCTTGCATTTCCCTTCACTTCATACCTATGAACTCCAGGATTTTAGGGACCAGGAAGGGGGAAATCTTTGAATGCACCACGTGCCCTCAGGCAGCCCTTCCACAGGACATCCCGAACAGAGTGCAGCATTTTATACCCCCGTGTGGAGAGAAACCAGCTTTTGCCTTCCAGGAGACATCTGGAGACTCCAAAAGATGTGACCTTCAGTGAACGTGGCTGGCAGCAATGAGACATTCACCACCTGCTGTTGGTCCTCCTGCCTCGGCACATCATTTTGGGGTGGTCCGATGCCACTTTGCCTCTTGCTGTGATTTTTAACCTCTTCATCCAGAGCTTGCCTGGCTATTTTTTTACATCTCCAACAGCCGGCCCAAAGCAGCACAGGTGGGGTTTTCAAGTGTCCCAACGTAAAGCTTCGGGGTGTTTTGCAGCTGCTAAATCCTGAGCAAAGCAGCCTCTTAAGCAGCCAAATTCCTGCTGGATGTCAGTTTACAAAGTTCCACACCTGCACGGCAGGCCAGGGCTCGACCTTGGGATTTCTCCCACTGATTCTTGGGAAGGTTGTTGGTCCAAGATGTTGCTGAGCGGAAAATGTGATGCTGTCTAATGACCTTCAACCACCCGCTCGTGTGGCTATCCATGAGCAAAACCCTCCAGGGACAGCGTGCCAGGGATGCAGTTTCCCTGGAAGGATGAAGTGGATCCTGGTTTTTCCCATGAAGTTTCAGAACTTTTCATTATCTGATGCTACAATCCAAGCTATCAATTCAACAGTTTTAAGAAGTACCTTAAAAAGCCTTAATACATTTTCAAAGTGCCTTGGTGTTTTCTATTTCTCACTGTTTTCACTCTTTCTTTTCTATTGGATATCCTGAACTCTTGGAATTTTGCCTTTTGGCTTCCCATGTCTAATCGTTTCTGTGTAGTTGATTAGAAATGCTTATCCTGTATTCCTAATTTCGGGGGTTTCTCCCAGCCAGGTGCAGGGGGAACATGGACAGGCACAGGTTCGTCTCCTCTTCCCAGATTTCTGCATCAGGTCACACTCTGCATTCAACAGCACCGTGAGAATCCCCTGGGATTTCTCCTGTGAAACTCCAATATTTGCAGTGTCCCCTGACCCAGGAGAGACATAAGCCCCTGACACACAGTGTCAGATTAGAGGTTTCTGTGGTGACCCCTGGTGCCACTGACCAACACACACTGGGTTTTTTCGCTTGCATTGTTGCTGATTTCTGCATTCAGTTTGACAGCCTGGCACATAAAGGACTGGTGTGATGGAAAAATGTATCCCTTCGAGAGGGTGGCGTTCCCAAATAATCGTGGAATAGAATATCGTGAGTTGGGAGGGACCTACAAGGATGGAATCCAACTCCTGGCCTTGCACAGGACATCCCAACAATCCCAAGCTCCAACCTGGCCTTGGACACTTCTCTGGGCACCCACCCTGTGCCAGGGCCAGCCCACCCTCCCAGGGAAGGATTTCATCCCAATATCCCATCTCCAGCTTACAAGAACCATGAGGGGCAGCTCAGAAGAAGAGCCAGATGGGAAGAGCTGACAATTTCCACCGGGAATCTGCAAAGAAGCCAGGCTGGAATGTGTGCCCATGTCAAACAGGGGCTGGGCCCTGCCTTAAACACAGCCCTTGCTTAACCAAACCCGGCTAAGAAAAGCTTGCGGTGCTGGAGACGTGCAATTTCTGAGCAGGGTTGGTGTTGCAGGGAGAGCCACCAGAGATGCAGAAACTCCAATACAGTCCAGCAGCAGAAGGGCTGTGTTGGCGTGGAGGAGTTTGGCCATTGACAAGGACTTGGGTTAATGGAAATAAATCGTTTCCCATCAAAGGTTTTTTGTTAAATATCTCAATCATTCCATTTTTATGTAGGAAAAGTTCTTACATCAGTCTCCAGCTGCTGCTACAAATACGTTCAGTGAAGTTAAGGATTAATTATATTGGCCATTCCTCGAGCTATTTGTTAGCGCTGGTATTTTTATTAATCTTCCTCAGCAAAACATGCTGGAATTACATCCACTTACCCCTTTTCCAGGCTTTTACCTTTTTCACGGAGCCACCTCCAAACTAAACATCAGGTGAGTGCTGCAAAGCCTTCAAAGCCCTGCCCTGGATCTGCTGGGCTTGGGCAATGGGAGGTGAAGAGGGTCCTGAAATCCACGGTGATCCCACCACCCCTGATCCTAAGCTCAGACCTCTTGGGATATGTCCTGCAAGGCCCGGAATACTTAAAAGGAGGGGAGAGCAAAATTTGACAATCCCAGCAGTGACTGGATTGGGATCCTGAGTGTGGCCCGGATTGGACACTGAGAAGCCAAAAATAAGGTGCTGTTTGATGACTTCTGTAGAGAAAGGATGGTCTGAAGCTCCTCTGAAGTCTCCTGGACCATCTTTCAGTGCCTGTGATCCCCACAACAGGCACAGTTTGCACCCTGGAGGCTACAAAAAAAAAAAAAAAAACACTTAAATGCAGTTATGTTGTCTTTTTTTTTTTTTTAATTAAATTATTAACACCACCACCACCACCCTATAAAACCCGATCAATTAGTCGTTAATGAGGTCACCACCCGCATAAGGCCTAGGCAAAAAGTCTCCAGTAGAGGGAGTGACCAAATTAAAAATCCCTCCTAAACTGCCTCTGGAATGACTTGTTGCTGGGACACATTTTTGTGCCCTGGGAAGCAGGGAATTCTCTTGTGGGGCTGGCACTCCAATCCCACGCGCGAGCCGATGCCTCTCCCAAAATGACATTAAAAGCAGGGACAGATGGAGGGCTCTGTCCCCTCTGCCGCCGTCGCCGCGCTCGCGGCTCTCTCCGGGGGTGTTTGGGATGTCACAGCCATGTGTGACACTAATCACACCAGCTTTCTCTTCAAAAGGAACCCGAAAATCCCGGCTTTGATCCTCAAAACCCTCGCTGAGCTGAAGTCCAAACAGGAGCCTTGTTTGCTTCTGCCGCTTGAAGAAAGGTCGGGATTAATCCAAAGGATTAGGAGGTTGCTTAGTTTTAGGCAGGGCTTAAAACAACTTTGAGGTACCTGATGCTGAGGCTCATGTGTCCTCTCCTCAATCCATCTTTATCAGCCTTCCACTGTCACCCAGGCACCGAAAAATTACCTTTTTTTTTTTTTTCCTTCAAAGGCAGCTCAGAGAAACCAGTCCTATCCAGGGTGATGCTGAGAGATAAAACCCCCTTTCCCAGTGGGTTTTAAATGCACATTCTTCCCATCCCATTGGAGCTTAATCTCTTTTTTTTTTCACCCTTTATAAAGCCTTTCCCCATACGGCATCAGTGCTCTGAACTGGGATTTTTAGGATGCAAGGCAGCGGTTTCAGAAGCCCAAAACTCCTCCAGGTGCCCCCTGAACAGCTCAGAGGAGCACCAAAACCTGCCAGAAGGTCAAAACTGGCATATATTCCATTGAAAAATATGATTAGAAAAGCAGTTTGGAGAGGGTGGGGAAAATGGTGCATTTGAGGGGAAAAAAAGGGGGCAAGAGGAGGGAGGAGAAACAACCCTGGTTGAAAAAAGAACTTCTGGCGTTGATTTTAAATATGGCTTTTGACATACACTTGGCTTTTTAAATAACCCCTTCACTTCCTACTTTCTTGCAACTTTCTGATGTCATTTTTTTTGCTTTCTGGACCCGAGCTGACCTGTGTGTTCAGTCCCATGCCGGGCGAATTTTTTAAGTTCCATAAACTCCATAACTGCAGTTCATAACTGCAGCACGCAAACATTTTTTTGGTGGGTTTTTTTTTTTTCCTCCTCCCCAAGACAAACAATATAATGTCCTCTGGGGAAAACAAGAGGTCTCCAAGTTTAGAAAGCAGGCTGGAGTGATCATTAGTGAAGTCCAATTTCACGGCAGGAAGTCGGCTCGGATGCCGTCTATGTAGCCCAGACGTTTGATGGCCTGGATGCAGAAAGCTCCTCTGGTGAATGTTGGGGTTTTTAACAGCCGTATTTTGGGCCCATAAAATAACCAAGTACAACGGTTCATTTTCACCCACACACCCAAATTGCCGGTTGGTATCACAATTTCGGTCCCCTGACAGCCCTTAGACAAACACACGCTGCTCGCCACCGAAAAAAGGCGAGGCGGGAGGGGAGCCTCGGGGCCATTGCAACGGGGAGGCACGAAAACACGCACACCGCAACCACCGCAACCAGCAGCAGATGAGGAGCCACCTCCAGCAGGTGGTGA